>DWPA01001792.1:0-17411 GCA_018251375.1 Calpodes ethlius
GCTATTCCATTCCTTCGCAGTACGCATAAGGAACGACGACGATGAAGAGTTGGTAGTCATATAAGGATAAGGATAAAATCTTTACATCTAATGCCTTTACCAAAACTATATTTACTTGTTTATCAGTGTTTTAGACATTAAATTTAACTAAATGTTACAATTTTAAGAAATAATTACCATCACCAAAACGTGTTTCGCTCCAAAACAGAGTATCATCTGATTCTACGATGGTTAAAATTGTTATATATTATGTTAGTATAATTTTAACAAAACGTTTTCCATTCAATGGGCGTACAGTAAAACATTTGGAAGCACAAACGAATTCGCTAATCACCGCAATTTGTTGTTAAGGCGGGCCTTGCTAATAAATTGAAATTAATCCCGGCCAACGCGGCAACGTGACGTGAACCTTTCGCGGGCTTAATGTACTTTTTTACAACGGGAGCAGCAAATGTTCCACTTTTTTTTTTTTTACTAAGTATTAAGCAGTGATATTAATTACCTGTGTTAAGTCACTAAGCGCTGCAATCATTTGTAATCTATGGTTTTATTCTGCGATGAAACAATCATAACTTATAGTCATTAACTAGATTATAAATAGCTAAGGCTAAATATTTATACCACTTTTTTCCTCTGCTTACAGATTTTCTTATTTTTTTTTATTTATAATAATATTTTTTTATTATTTTTTCATTGCTATTTGCTAATTGGCTGACTTATTCTACATAGTAAAGTATATGGTTTTAAATGTATAAAATAATATTTATATATATTTGTCTAATTATTCAATATTTATTAACTATGCCCAATTTCAAACTAGGGAAAACAGTCGTCATAATCTAAAGTTAATATTAATGTTTATTGAAACATAGTGTTTTTCTATTTCGCTTTATGGATTAGTACAGTTAAGTCATAATCCCAACCATCAGAAAACACAAACTTTATCAAATTGTCTAAATTAATTCGTCTTTGCTATGAAATTGTTAATATATGCCCAAATCAGTGAGAAATGGAAATTCTATTAAATAAACATGATTTAATCGTCTTTGAATTCTCATGGCATTTGTATAGATATATTATTAGTGTCGGTAGAGTGAAGCTTAGGCATTCAGCGAATTCACTAATCACCGTAATTTGTTATTGAGACAGATCTCGTTTACATTTGAATGGGCTCTCGCGAGTTTACCATAAACACTACACAAATAGCTTCTGTCATTAGGCAGAAAGCGAGAAGGGAAATTAAAAAAAAGCATATTTTTATTAGTATAATGTTTCTGAACACTTCAAAGCTAATCACATTTGGAGGTTTTATGAAAATTTTGAATTTAGAACAGCCTGTCAATCTTGAAAAGGTAGGAAATACCCTACTTTGATTATTATTTTTTATGTTTATATTTTTGATAAAAAGAAGACAAAAAAGTCTCGTTCTTGTTTTGTGTTTCAATATTATTTTTTAACAAAATTCCATGTACCAATATTCGGTTATTTTCTTCTGTAGGTACATATAATAAAACTAACAGATCGATGTTTGTATAAGGCATATATTTAAAAATTCATAATGGGTAAGAGCAATTATATGCAATTATACGCAAAAGAACTCATATCAATGTTTTTTCATTTTGTCGATTTTCTTTGTATGTCTGTTTATTTGTATGTTTGTGCTAATCTCAGAAACGGCTTATCCAATTTAAATACAGTTTTCAGGGTTATATTTCGATGAGCTTCGCTTAATATAGTGTTTTTTTTTCATTTAAATCGATTAGCAATTAAGGAAGTTATATCAATTTAAATCATTGCGTAATCTTAACCTATAAAAAAACTTAAGTGTCTAAGGGTAGATTTTTTTATATTTTTAGTATGTAAGTTCTAAATAAAAGCAAAGGTTTTATCTGTGATTTATTATTAAAATTTGTTATAAATAAAATTCTGTATTTTTTTTACTTTACTGCGATTATTCTATGGTCACACGAATACACTTGTTTACAATTTGGTAGTTTACTCAGTCACTGATTTATAAACATCCCTGAAATACCACGGCCTTGCTCACTAAGATTATCTGTTAAAGCTGCAACCTGCTGAACAAACAATAAGATATTATAGTTCTTTGATCTTACTTACTAAAATAACAAACTAAAAAAATACTTAAAGAACTGAAATTGTGATGCAAATTACACCATCAAAATTGGTTGTGAAAATAATTTGCTTATTCATTTGTGCTATTTAATCTGTTTTAGAGACAGAAAATAAATTTAAATTTCGAATGAAAAATTCGTAGTTGAATTATGTTATAAAAGATCAGTGAATAAAAAAAAATAGTGAGTAGTTAAAAGGCGGAAGTTATCAATTGTTTTTTTTTTATAAAAGAAATTTAAAGGGCAATCGTTTATAAATACTATTTAGACCAAAATAAAAATGTTAGCAACACTAAAATCAATAAAGTTAAAAATATTCGTTATTGTGTCTGTCAGTGTGTATGTTTATATTAATAGTTCAGTTTTAATACGGTCCAATTTTTATAGTCACAGATCAGATGAATCATTTCAATTAACTAAACTCGATACGGAGAAGATGAAAAAGTTTTCAGGTATATATTTCTATCTAAATTGTAATCTAATTGGTATGTATCTATCTAAATTATAATAAAGGAAATAAGTATTTAATAAAAAAAAATTCATTGATTCTAAACGTAATATTTTTTTTTATAATTTATTCAGTTACCACATACAGATGGTTCAAGTCTATGAAACATCGATTTAAAGATTTGGGTGAGTGTCAAAAACTATGTACCAACATTTCTGTCATCATTTTTCTTAATTCAGCTACCAAACTCTTATAGTGACCCTGGATACAAATAAATAGGACCCAGGTTCGATTTTCGAGACAGATATTTACGTGACATATGTATTTTTTCGGGTCATGTGTATTTCTTGTTGTTTGTGTTGTCTGTACCGCCCGTGACACAGAGTACCTTACAGATGTAAGAGTGAGTAATATTAATTCTTTTCTTTCACTTGTACTTTGTGTTTAACGGCCGTTTTCAACAATCTATCTATCTTTAATCTTTTCATAAGTTGTAGACAAAGTGGTAACAGACCTGATTTCTGACCGTTATAAGTCAACTGATTTGAATTAACGGAATGATTTGATATTTGAAACATCCACTTAATAACTTGGAACCTTGTTATAAATTTAAACCGAATTCGAGTTGAAGCAGTCACAATATTTCTAAATTAATCTCCAAATTGAAGTCTTAAAATTTTAATTTGATTAAGGTTCATTATAAAAATAGCTTTAATTGTATAATACACATAATTAAATAGTAGGATTTTATTTCAGGTGAAGAGGACCAGCCGAGATACACAGATAAAATACTACCCTGCAAACTAAACACTTCGTCGCTAGGTAATATAGAGTATTAACTAGAAAACCTTTATTTTATGAGCTTGGATTATATGTATGATTGTAAAACAGCAATAAAATGTCGATTCCTTTCTATCATTGGTTGCTAGGCAACGCTTTGTTGTTAAACGCTTTCTTTAATTTGGCGTGAAAACCTTACATATACGGATACGGATCTTCCTATATAAACGAGATTTTTTTTGGCAGTGAAAAGAAGCTTATTGTACCTACTCTTCCTCCTTCTAACTATCTCCACACCAAAAATTATACCATAAGGACGTTCTGTTGCGCCGTGAAAGGACAAACAAACAAACGAACAAACATCCATAAGTCCAGCAACTATCAAAAGGTCAATGACTTATTTTATATAGATACAATATTGAATATGTACGTTAGGCTATCATCACAACTAGCTACCAATCTCAATATATCATCTATCCATAATTCTCAAATATGTTTTCCTAACAATTGTCAAAATGACACATTGTATAGTAATTTATTATTTTCGTTAATTTTTCAGGAGATTATAGATAGGTTGATTATTAAAACCAGCAGTGTCAGTGTCACTAATTAACTCCTAAACTGTGCTTGTAAATTATCTTTGCAACCGTTACTATTGCACAGACAAAAAATAGGTAGGTAGGGAAGTAATTACGTAAGTAAATCTCGAATCCTTGGACACGTACCTCTAAATTGCTTACCCACACACAAAGACAATATCCAACTCTGCACAATCTTATTCCATTATTCTTTTTTTCGCAGGCCCGACATTGGTTAATAAAACAAAGCTCAAATTAAAATGGGTGGAAGAGAAGTACCCTGAAATACGGGGAGGGTTTTACGCGCCACCAAATTGCCGCGCCAGGCATAAAGTAGCCATTTTAGTTTCCTATCGGTAAGTACTGTATTTTGTGGTTATAAATTGTAATGGTTATAAACGTAACTTAATTTGATAATATGTTAATAACATAATGATAACTATATGATGTAAATGTCACTTTTGAATTACGTTTCAACGAACTTGTACGTAGATTTATCGATTGTTTCATCACATTTGTATGAGATGTTCGCTTTTTACTTAAAATTTCCGTGGAGAAGAATATTCAAGCGAAGACACTTGAGAAAAAAGGATTTATTCTTAACAGAAACAATAACAATAGTAGTAATGAACAGTATATAAAATTAGTTTAGTAATTTAGGTTACATAAATATTAATTGTTAGCCTCGTAGGCTAGATCATAATTACCATAAAGAATAAATGATATGCCCTACCAAAGGAAAAAGAAAAAAAAAATGTATCTTTCTAATTTTATTACTCTCGACGGAACAAAAAAGTTAAGTATTATACGTTTCCATGAAACGTCGTTTGTTCGTTTTTATAACGTTGACTATTCTTTTTATTGAGATAATTTACATTAAGAAAATAAAGAAATGCCATCGTTAATATCCTTACCATCTAGCATATTATGGTGTTGGTATGTCTTAAATAAATAAAATAAATGTAGAAAAATATGATGACCGTAAAATGAACGTACTGTTGCGTATTTTTTCTAGCGACCGTGAAACCAACTTAATACGGTTTTTGAATCATATGCACACATTTCTGAAGAAACAACAACTGCAGTATCGAATTTTCGTCATTGAACAGTATGGTAAGTGCGTAATTGGCCGCTTCTTTATTGGACGACATGTTATTTATAAACATAATCGCTAACACACTCATACCCTCGCAGTAGGATTCCCTGTGTCGCGGGCGGCATGGACAACACAAATGACACGTGACTTACACCCATGACCCGAGAACAAATATTTATCCGTCATATAAATATTTTCCCCTGCCGCGAATCGAATCCAAAACCCCTCACTTCGCAGTCAGGGTCTCTACCAACTAGGCTACGGAGCATATGTTACAATACATACGCTCCGTAGCCACGAAATTACACACGAAAACTTCCATGTGTGCGTGCAAGTGCCGTGGGGCTTAAATGTGCTGACACACCAATGAATATTATAGTGTTAGTAATGTTGTAAAATATTTTATAACTGCAATCTGGCGACACTTGAATTATAAAGCTAATATTGAATTATAAATAATAATAATAATCTTTATTTTTTCTCACAAATATCATAACTGGTTAAAATATTTCATTAATTTTAATAGTTTACAATGTGACTCTGATGCAGTGTAGTGTAGATTAAAAACCCTCTTATAGGGTTCTATGTCAACAAGGCATTCCCGCGGAAATATATACGAATTTAGTTAAATTGTAAACAGTGACATACGTACTTTTTCTGATTTGGTCCACAGACTACATATAATATTAATCTGACATTTTCGTCAGAGACTTTGTTTTTCTTTATTACATTTTTCACTCTTAAATTTTTTCTAGCGTATGACAACTTATTTTATTACTATTCTGCATATTGTAATATTAAAGTTGTCTTTGTAATGTGCTAAATACAATCATACTTATGCTAGTCCTATTACATATGGCGACTTACAACTAATTGAAAAATATTTACGATTAAAATAATTGCTAATTTAAAGTATGCACAAATAAGTAGTCAGTGAGTCTACACGAGTGTGAATATCTCGTATGACATGTCAAATATCGCAGTAGTGTTGTTCAAAGAAGCGGCCATCTCAAGCTTATTAGTTTAATCTTTTCGACTTCAAAATATTCCGCTTTTGAGATAACAATTTTCATTATCATACGTTGTTAATTAGTCAGAATGGACGTAGTTATGCAAAATAGAACCAACCACAAAAAATAGCTTTAGAGAAAATAGTTTATAAAATTCATTTCAATATTTCACTAGGAAAAACTTACCACGCAGCTTGAATATATTCTTGCATATACCAAAGTTGATGTGGCGGTACCATTTGTGGTATATAAAACAAACGGTTTTTGTGGGTTGGGTCTATTTTGCATAATTACGTTCAATTGTCTCTCTGATATTGTTAGTGAAGTGCAAACGAACAAAAATCCTTGACACGAACACCGATTTTCAGGAACAGAAATTTTCAATAAAGGATCTATGTACAATGTTGGATTTCTAGAGGCGCAGAGGTTCGGCAAATGGGACTGTTTTATATTTCATGACGTGGACCTACTGCCGCTGGATGAGAGGATACTTTACTCCTGTCCGCGGACGCCTACCCACATGTCTCCTGCAGTTGAATCTAATGGATATAAGTACGGTTCATAGTACGATAAAATAATGATTCTATTACTTAGGGTTATAAAGGATTTGAATCATCATATCTTTATCTTTATACTCATATCATAGAATCATAATTTAACCTATAAGTTACTGTTTAAATTATTTAAATTTATTGACACAACATTTATTTTATTATCTAAATTAATTAAGTAAAAATAGGGACTGATACTTCTGTATGTATGAAAGATTTAAATTAAAAAAAAAGCAAAATAAATGTACAGTTTTTTTTTTATTATTTTGTAATGTTTTAGATTGCAATATGTAAAGTTATTCGGTGGAGTGACAGCCCTAACCCCGGCTCACTTTGAAGCTGCGAATGGATACTCCAACATTTATTGGGGTTGGGGAGGTGAAGACGACGACATGTTTCGAAGGTTTGTAATGTGACTGATTGAATACTGATTTACCTCATATGGCCAAAAATACAGATTTTCCTCCCCTTTAGGTCCTTTAAGCCGGATGGAGCGTGCATGCGTGCATGCTTGCGCGTGTAAGCGGTATGGTGTGATATGAAATAGTATATTATGTTATACTATATACATAGTTGTATATGTGTTATACACAAACATAATAAGAATGTGGGACGAAGGTACCCACATCACCACGCAGGCCTTTTTGATATACTAATCATCCTTTAGCAAGGGTAGATCCCCCGCCAGGTGAGGTGACATGCTTAGGCATGTCATAAAAAAGATAATAATACCAATAATATTACTAAAGACAATATAATTAATGTATAATCGACTTATTTAGATTGCAGGCCAGGAGATTCCCGGTAATTCGCTACAACCAGTCTATAGCAAGATACGCAGTCTTGCCTCACAAAACAACTACTCCTAATAAATATAGGTATTTGCTGTAAATATCTACCTAATGTTTAAAATTGTTATTGATAATTGACAAATCACACATAACTTAAAGAACGTTTGATGAGATTAGTCACAAGTAAAGAAATATTCATGTACATTGAACTTATAAGTCTGTAAATGAATGATTATTATGAATGAATTATGTGACCAGATAATACAAATCAAAATTCTTGCTTTTTTACCACTACCATAAAATTCTGTAGAACTCATAGACCTTGAGTTATTTTTTGGCTCATTGCAATCTCAAATGATCGACTGAGTTAAGGAACAGCGGACGTGGTCAGTAGTTATATTATTGACCGGTACTGAGTCAATATCTTGAAAGCTTCCGTGGTTCGGAAGACACGCATGTAAAGCTGTCGGTCTTAGTTATACATTAGATTGACAGTCGCTCTAGACCTCGACTTGTAATGGACCGTTAATAGATTGATTGATATATTTTCAGGTATTTCCTTCTGATAAAAGCTAAGAGTCGCTTTAGGGAGGAAGGTCTCTGTACCATCGAATATATCCTTGTCAATGCTACGAAAGAGAAATTATTCACACACATACTGGCGTATGTACACCCGTACAACATAACAAGTTTTTACTACACAAAGGTTACATAAAAAGTACTCACAAAATGTAAGTTGGTTATTTATTTCAAATCTTCTTCATTACGTCCCTCTAAGTAACAAAAAATACAAGTAAAAAATATACCATTACCTTCCACATCTCATCGTCTATGTCACCACCATTTCATAGATTCTGAATCTCCTCAGCCAAATTAATTGTTTCAAATTTCTTTATCTTGTGCAAAATTTTGCATACAAGTGGATCTGCAACGAATTTAGAAACGTAAATATCATTATTCTCTGTATCTGTTTCAAGCCGTTTCATGAGCTTCTTTACTTCTTCCACGTACGGCGTCACCTTTTCTTCAGGCAGCAATTCGAAATGCCATGGCAAACAAATTTTTAACACATTCCAAATAACTGATTGACTGACTGCGTATGCTAAATTAGGATCTTCTTTCGGTTCGCTTTTATGTTCTTCTTCAACTACATCTTTTACTTCGGGTTTCTCTTCTGCAATATCAGTCTCTTCCTCGCATGGTCTACATATAAAAGTAGTTTTTACATCTGTAGCTGATTGTGCAATTTTGCTGCGACTTAACACACTCTTTTGTGCTTTTGGTAATCGTGCACTCATGGTGCTCTCAATTTTTTTAGCTTTAGTACCACCTTTCCCTTTCTTGCCTTTTTTATCTACTTCAGGTTCAGGTTCCACGTATTCTAATTCTATTATCGTTGTACCCTCACATGTGTTAATAACATTAGTTATAACTTTGTCCAAAAATTGTTGAGTACACTTACGGGCGCATGCCAAACATTCGTCTTTATATTTTTTCTGCTCGATTAATTTACAAATAACATCCTCACATTCTTCGAAGTTATAACAAATCTTTTTTCCTACTGCCATCGATAAAGCAGACGCAAAACCCTCAATGGGATTACTACTCTTGCAAAAAGCCAGTAAAAAAGCAGAATAATTCATTACATCTTCAGAAGTTTCAAATAACTCAAATAAAAAATGTTTTATTAAATTATTTCTCAACTGCTCTCTTTTATCATCAGAATCAAACTCTTCCTCAAACCAAAATGTTGTATTAATAAAATCTTCTCTTAAAATCAGTTCCTCTGAATCGAGATCCTTACAACGAAAATCTTTACGTATTTGGAGTAATTCATCTATTGTAGGATTTCTGATACCCAAACAATAAATCAGGAAATCTCTCCAATCAATATAGACAGTATCGCCGAAAATTAAGTATACCAGTTTAGGGACTTGTTCGGGATCAATTCGTTTCCAGGTATCAGGGAATAGTGGTCCCTCACATGATTCTTTTCCGTAAAAAATAAAATCTTGCAAAGAATAAATAAATGCTTGTTGCAACGCTATGCCTGTTGGTGCAACTGTTTTTAGTAATGATCTGAGTCTCGCTAGTTGAGAAAGTTTAAATTCTCTAGTTTCCTCTATTTTTCCAACTTCTAAAGGTGTTTCTGGTGGAGAAAATTGCAATAAATTGGGATCGATTATAAACGTATCATGTTCAAGAAGAAGACTTTCAGAAATACATTTTCCTCCTTCTACAGCCATTTGAAGATATTTACAAAGTCTATCAACAGATTTAATTTCATTCAAGTAATAGTTATTAATATCGTTTTGAACTTCTATAAAGGTTTTATAGATTTGGTCATTAAATAATTTCATGTCTCTATAACATTTGTATTGCAAAACCATTATTCGTAAAGAAGCGCGAAACATTTCACCATTTATACCCATAGTCCATTCTTCAATACATTTAAGAGCATTGTCTTTGAAAATTTCTTCAAGATTTATGGATTCCTCTGATGTAAGATCATCTTTACGTTTTGCAGCCGGAGTTATTTTAGCAATTTCGCTGTACTCTCTACTTATTAAAGATCTATATGAGTCATTTATGTCTTTAATCACTTTAAGGGCAAATTTGACATTATTTTCTATAACCGCATTAAATGGATTATTACTATAATCAATCTCAATATTTTTCATTTGTAGATCAAGGAATGCGTTCTTCAATTGTCGATATAATTTATCTTCACCGCCCTTTTTACTGCCCGAAGTCTCGTCAGATTCTTTGAATATTTTAAATAATTCTTTTGAAGATAATCTTTCATTAGGCGGTGAACGCTTTATCATTGCAAAGTAAAAATCGTGCAGGGATTGGAATGTTAAAACTGCCCTGAAAAAAAAGAACATTTTTAAAATTATTCGTTGTGTGTAAAATAACAAATTTCATGTAACCAATGTTATAAGTATTACTATTTTATAAAACTTACCTATTTAACTCCGTTTGTAAACAAGAAATGTATGTGTTCACCATAGTAGTTAGTTCTTCCATTGTCCAATTTTCACATATAAGGGCCTGTAAATGATTTTGAGAGTTAATTTTCCTCTCATCACATATATTGTACAATCGATTTTGTAATTCCTTGACTCTGCAATGCCATTCATTTTTTGTCAAATGAACGTCCCTCCAGTCGTTTTCGAAATCATTATACTCTTTTTGAAATGAATTAACTAGGTCTTGCTTACAAGAAGGCAAAGTTATTATTTGTTCCATTTTATCTCTTATAAATCTCGTATACGGTATCAGACAATTCATTTGCAATCGCTTAGCAAAAAGCAGCTGTTCCATGTCATGAATATAACTTTTTTCTATTTCTTCCCAACAAGTAGCTAGTGCTGGACCAATGGTTTCTGGGATAGGTAGTTCGCCATAAACCCAATCTTCTTCTCCGGCCAATACCTTTACTTCTTCGCTACTAATTGTAGATTTACTTATTATTTCTTCCTCCATTACGTGTTCCACTAAAGATATAGTTTCATCCAATACGCTTTCAACCAAATCAGGCTCCTTTATTATTTCCAAGTCATTGCTTAAACTTTGACGGCTCATTTTTGAACTCCGTCTTAATTTATCTTTGGATCTTATATTAGAAACCTCTGGCTTAACAATTTTGGATTTAGTTCTTTTATCATCAGAACTAGGAAAATCTAAAAGACTTAAAATGCCGACGCCAAACAGACGATCAGAGGACATTAAAGGCATGGAGTAATCACCAATTATGTACTTGCATATTTGTGCTAAGAAATCTTTCTCTATCACTTCATAATACATACTATAATTTATCCCTAAAGCAGCATAAAAACGATCTATGAATTCAGAGTTTTCAGTAGTTAGATCCCAAATTACCATTTCTTGTAGAATGTCTTCTGTTTCTTTTAGCCTCAGATAACAAGAAAAATAACTTTCAAAGGGCTTATCCGTCTTTTTCTTATGCGGATCAGTTACAAGTTTAGAAACCCTTATATATTTATACGGATCTTTTTCTATTTTACGGTGCTTTGAAATGCTTTCTTCTAAATAAATATCGTCCGAATCATTTAAATCTTCTTCGTCAGGAGGCTCTCGCCCTGAAAATGTTTCTTCTAGAATTTGAGCTTCACGATAGGAGTTTGGGTAATTTATAATCACAAAGCCATCTATATCATCTTGATTTTTGAGATACTCTACTATAATAGCTGATAAAAGATGATCAGTTAATGAGTCTCCAGAACCCAACGCTTCATACGCATATCTACCAAGTTCTGCACAATTAGACAATGTTATCTCTTCTTCTGGAATAGTTTTAGGAGTTTGCGTCTGTTTAACATTAGCAGGAACTGGTCCCGATATAGATGAAAAGTTAGATTCATTGCTTTTATTCAATATATCATCTTCAACTTTCATTAATCTTATCAGTTCTTTGTCGTCCTCGTCCTGAGTAACTGCCATGAACTTATCAAATGATAATTCAATATCAGTACATCCTACCATTTCATGTTTAAACTGTCTCAGGCAGAAGTTTATCGCTGTCTCTAGTCGAACAACATGTATTTTACGTGACTTTAATAATGTCTGCATAGCTACTGTAATGGATCTATCTGGGAGGCCACAAAGTATAGCTTTCGCTGAAAAGTTTGGAAGATCAGCTGGGGGCCTTGGTGGGGGATATGGATATTTAATTTCAAGCAAAGTATAAACTACATGACCTAATATACGAGTTCCTAAATACTCATATTTTCGTTCTTCACTTTCAGGATCAAAGTTAGGTATTAAAGAATCTAAAGTCCACGGGTCAGAATATTCATTATACTCGATAAATTCTCCTTTATTTAAAGTATCCTGACGATCTAACTCTAACCTTATAATTTCTTCTTCTTGAGGTGGACGCTCTTCCTCTTCTTCTTCCACTTGTTCTTTGTCTTGTAATAGTTTTTCCATGGGATCAAGTATATCAAATAATGGTTGTTGTTTGAAATATAACATTTTCCATTCATGTATAAAATGATCTGGTATATCATCACCTATGAGTCGCTTAAAATAACCATACTTTGTAACGTAATCAACTATTGACAGCATAGTTTCGTAGCAAATTTCATAGTAATGTTGCCGTTTTCTTTTCATTTTCTCAGCATATAACTTCTTATGTAGCATATTCTGTCTTTTCCTTTCAAAGTCAATTTCAGTTAATCCCAAGTTAATTTCTTCTTTAACATTATTTAAATATTGGTCGAATTGCTGCGCTCTCTGCTCTGCAAATTCTTTCTCACCCTGAATTCGGTTTTTAACCAAATTACGTGCTTGCTGCTTGGTTTCCATAATTTGAGAACACATTTGTTTTTCAAACTGTGATAATTTCATAACCTTTTTTGCAAGTTCTGTGTCTAGTTTACATTCTTCTTCAGCAACGGTCATGTCCCACATAGAACTACTAACTGCGTTACTTATTTGTCTTTGAAATTCTTCTGAATCTGATTTTTTGTGCATTCTGGCATGAAGATTGGTTAAGTAACTATTTACCCATTCAGAGTCCACTAAGCTCTTTCTTCTTTCTGCTGCCTTCTCATCTAATTTAAGAAGTTCTTCATAGGAATAGTTAGTGAACTTACAAGGATATTTTATACTGAATTTATCCATATCTTTTTTTTCTTTTTGAAGTAATTTTCTTACCGCTGGAGGACTTAGTTGTAAGGGAGTTTTGGATTCATTTATTCGTGCAAGCGTTTTGGAATATTTATGCCTCATGTAATCATAAGTTTCTTTTACCTGCTCTGCTTTTTTTCTTTGCCATTCTATAAAAAGTCTTTCATCCAGTAAAGGTTTCGCAAGGTCGTCAATAGGCGGTTTTTCTTCTTCAGGAACTATATCTACTTTGAATCTCGTTGCCATCTTTTCAACAAGTCTGGACACCATTTTGCTCTCATGCTTTATAAAATTAGTTCTATCTTTTTTATCCAAATGAAGAAATAATTGATAAAACAGCCTCAATAAAGCCGAACCTCGTCCTTCCATCACATTATTAAGATCAGAGTCATTCAGATGTATATCAACTTCACGCAACCATATTGATAAAACTCTCCAGTTATTTTTAATATCATCCTTATTATTACCTGTTCGAATAACATAAAATTTTTCATCATTAATTATGTGATAACTTCGGAGAACTTCTGCTATAGTATACCCATTTTTCATCACATTGCCGAACTCTTCCGCTTCCCATTTGATAGTTCGTTGTAACCGTTGTGTAAGCCATTCTTTTAAAATTTCAGACATATCGTTATGTAAAGCTATTTAAAATGTGTATAATATATTTCGGGCCTATTTCTGCACTTGATTGATAACGTCACAAATAAATAAAAAAATATATCATTTTAAAACAAACATCCAAAAAGAATATAAAAAGGTTACAATGATAAAATGCAAACCAAAAACATTAATGTTTCAAAAAATAATCGTTAACAGTCCTCATCCTAGTCTGTGATACAGTCTCATACCGACGCAATACCCAGTTTAAAGATTGGCAACATTTAAAGTTACATGTCATCGATTATTATGACTTTTTTGTGATGTTTATTTTCACACGGTTTGCTTACTTCAATAAAATATAGTCATATCTGTTCATAATGAAATGCAATGAATTTGGAAAAAGTGTACGTAGTGCATCAGTCAATAAAAGTTTAGGTTTTTAAACTTTATAGTTTCGCTAAGACACTTTTACATTGTTTACAGACGTCTCGCCATCACATGAATCTGGATAACTTGGATAAAGCCTTGCACGACTTAGGTATGTTGAGTGCAATAACAGAAGCGAGGCGTGAATACCTTCGGGAATCGAAGTCGAGTTACGGCGTGATGCGTCTCAACACTAGGTACGTTTCGAACGTTACAGTGGGATACTGTATGAAGCGGAGTCTAAATAAGAACAGGCTCTGTCCTTACGTTTTGCCTGTGAGGCACAGAACTAAGAGTGAGAACTCGGACGCGATCGGTAGTGATGTGAATGACGGCTGTGAGATTAAATACAGTATATTAGAGCCTTCGACTAGTGGTTGCGCGCGGGACGTATTCGACACCGTCAAAACCCCCACAAAACGCTGCCAGTCCCTTGAAAATCTCAACTTGTTAGTCGATTCAGCTCCCAAGGTCGAAGCCTCGCCTGAAATGGATTGCGTGTCGACTAGGATTCAGAAATTGCAAGTTGATGAATGACATACAAAATCTCAGAACATGTCATCCTCCGAGTCACTATAAAATTTATGTGGTGACTGTCATCCTGACTCATGTTAAGGATAGACATTAACTTGCGATCTGTTATATTACTTAGCTCATCATCACACCAGTGAACTTACATAAAAACAATCAAAATTACATGTAAGTGTTGGATGATGTCGTGACGTAGTTATCAGTCAATAATTAGGAATAGGAGGAGTCAAAGGCAACTTTTGAGTATTCCGTGGTCGCATTGGACAATGAATGTGTTTCTGTGTACTCTTATTAATGATAGTATGAATGTAACAAGTAGAAATGTTGATTGTAAAATTAAATGTTCCTAGTTCCTCTATGTCGTTAATTTTGCATGAAGTGTATTCTATGTTTGAATTAAATAATTATGTAAAATTATCAATGAAATCTCAATCTTGCAACTATATATTGGTTAGGGCTGTTAACAAACTTATCCAAGATAAAGCAAACAATTTTCAAGATTTAAAAGCTTTCAACTTACTTTCAATTAAAGTTGTATTGTATAAGAAACCCAAATTAATTCATAATTTTTTTGTTTAGATACATCTAAAACACTGATTTGTTGAGGATAAATTGGTAAAATCCACTATGTTGGCAGTCCTACTCATAATAAATATTAATTCAAATTAAAAAGGCAGTCATGACTGAGCAATAAAAAATTCAATATTCAGTTTCAATTTAAAATTCTAAGCTTTATTTTTTAAATAATTCACTTTAATCCCCTATAGGTAATAACTGTTGCTTTGTGGGGACTCCCATTCAATACATCCAAAATGTCACCATTAGGTACAACAATATGTATGTATGACCGTCAATATTATATTTTTGAGACTACTAATTTCAGTCAATTCCCTTTGTATTAATGAGAACTTTTGTTCTTATGTTATTGAGTAAGCTATTTAGCACTAACCGCTCAATATTGACAACAGGTTCGTTAAACACACAGGAGCCAAATTTCATCTGTATACTGCTAGTAAGGTTGTGTTCTCAGTTGTATTGTCTTATTTTTCATCATTAGCAACTAGTTATTAGTACACATATTTAAAATATCAGTAATATGTTGTCCAGCTGCTTCTCTTTCCTTCAGTCTGATGTCACGTGTTAACCAATTGATGACAGATAAATGTGCCATGCTGCGTGAACTTTATTAAGCATACACAAATGCCACTTGTGAGAGAATAATTACGCTTACATTGTAGTCATGACTTACACTAATATGAAAGTAACAAAACCTAAGTTGTCAATATAGAGCCTAAGGTAACAAAGTGTTAAAAAAATTGCTCAAAGTTTTTCATGTGTACAAATAAAAGGTACCTAATTTTTTGGTATCATAGATAATTGTTTAGTAGTGAATGATCTGGTGACTCGGAATTAGACTAATTCCTATATTCAATAATGATTGTCTAACAGTTTTTGGTTATAGGAGCTAGGCCAAGTTTTATAGTTACCTATGAATAATAAATCCAACCTAGTGAATGTTGAGATCAAATTTTTATTATGTTCTAAGTCACAGATGCTTATTTTTTGTGATGGCTTCCATTAAATTTTAGGTGTATTCATTTAATTTATTTTCCTAATGAAAATAATGTTGTGTTACAATAATTAAAAACGTGTGTTTATTTGCACTGTTATTAATATTTTAAGACAATTTAGATCTCATCTCCATGTATTATTTTAGTAACACATTCAAATATTTTTATCAACTATATACTGCTTTTGTGACTTAGATGTAGTTACTTATTGTTTGTTAACAAATTTTGTTATCTTTTCTTATTTAATAACAAATATTTGAAATAAAAGTTGCTTTGATGTGTTGTGTACGTTCTTTCACCATTCATCCTGGACGCTGAGTGAAGTAAGTAATTTCTATATATCTTTTTTATCTTTTACTTCGTGCTTAGATAATTTCTAGATAAATTCTATTCTTTTTTACTTAGATAAGTGAGTATAATTTTCTAAGTTAAGTAGGTATGTAAGTGTAATACATGGCTTTGAAAGCCATTTTACTTTTACAATGACAATTTACTGTAGCTCTAATCTAAGATACGCTATATATAAACAGTTTAAACCATTCAATTATTTTCCTACATCCCCCTTTTAAGCAAACTTCGCTAAGACACTTGTCCTCCTAGGCAAAACGATTTTCTATTTACGAACACACTAAATACAATGTATGAGCTTGTCGTTTAGTGCTAAAAATTAATGTCATTTGCCGTACATTTTCTGAGCTTGAGAGTATATATGCACATACAGAGTATTGTCTATTAATTACGCCCAATAAAGTCTATAACGTCTTAAAGCTGCTTCAAAATATATTTTTAAAAATGTTTATATTTCATAACCTACCAAAAACAAATGTAACTCAAGAAATTAACATAATAAATTCGAAGTGAATGTTCAGTAATAAAGAAAAGAATATTTCATTTTGTTTTATCTACCAGTTCAGGGCCCCACATTTTAAAGAAATCATTTGTTTAACTTGATAGTAGAGATGGTAATTTATCAACTGCCCGTCTAGACAAATCTTTTTTCTATTTACGGTCGGAAAATGTATCGTAATTATATTTGGTGCAGAAAACTCTTATGCCGTAGATTATCGGAGAGTAAATGTTAGACTCCCTAATATTTAAAAGAATTTAAATTATAAACAAAATATTCATATGAAGAATAATAATAGAGTACAAGGTAAGCACCGGGCAACACTGGTAACAATCCAACAGCAAATATCCTTTAGTAGAGAACGCACTTTATAATGTAGTCGAGTGATG
>DWPA01001793.1:0-17409 GCA_018251375.1 Calpodes ethlius
TGTACACGTGATTCTGATAAATTAAGTTTGAGAGCCAGTTCCTCTCTCGCGAACACATCGGGATACGGCGCTCGTTCGAAAGCGCGTTCAAGTTCTTCCAATTGATACGCTGTGAAAGTAGTTCTGTGGACAAAAATAATTCAACTATTACGACCAATCTCAAACTAATAAATTACAATTCATGTAGGGACACTTAAGCAGAACGATTGCCCTCCAATGTAACAGTATTCAAAAATATTTTATTCATTACTGTTATCGGTCAGCGTCAGCACATCTACCATCTGACGCGTGCAATATGGCTGCGGGCGCACGCGCAGAAATTGATTGAGCGTGAAACGAAATTCACCCCTAGCACGCGCGACCATCTCTAAATTGCCTGGCAATTGACAGTACTTAAAAGGTGTAGCAAAGCTGGTCCATTATTAATTGTTTAACAATTTGTTTTTATTTTTATCATAGGTACCTGTCCTAGTATTTTATACTTACAACGATCGTTTCTTTTTTAAAGCTCATACGTATGTGTGAAAATTTGGTTATTTAATATTATTTTGTGTATAGTATTTTGTGTTAGTATATTTATTCATATTAATATTTTTCTCATAGGCAATCATGATAATAAAATTGAGTCATAACCAGTATTAAAGGCATTTAATATTATTTATTTTAAATTTGAGTTGAACATAATATTTTCTGTGTAACTATCTAAAAATTCAAATATTTATGCATTGTAGGTATTGTGTGTTTCGGTAAATAAAATTAAACTATTATAAAGTTTCTTCTCGCGATTATTATCATGTACTTAAGTACATAGCAGTAATAAGATCCTTTCCGGCTGCACTGAGATGGTGCTAGGATAAGCCAATTGGTTCCCCGCGGCCATACGGGTAATTAACCCCGAAGCACGCCATTTATGAGTTAAGGGGAGGCGCCTGCATCACGAGATTCTATGAATGTCGTAATCTTTCTCTAAGAAATGTATCCGGGTAAGCCAGTAGATTTTAAGGGAAAAGTTATACGGGATCAAATATGTGATTATTTTTTTAATTGACCGATGAACGGATAAATATGGTCGATAAGTTAAGAACGATAGGAAATTAAGATTAGATATTTGTACCTAATAGTATAGAACATATCTTAAAAGAAATCAAAGTTTGTATTTATATATAAAAAATACTAATTGTACATTTTTATTTCAATTTATCACTTATACCTATTTTCTAATAATTAGTTTTTATAAGTAGGTATGTAATACGAGTATTGGAAAATTTGAGAAGAAATGTTTTACAGGCATTTAAAATGGCGATCCGATTTTAGATATCAATAATATTGCAGAATTTAAGTAGGTATATTAAATACGAAAATATTCTTCGCTCATACGATATAAACTTTCTACATTATAGCCTGATTAGTTTCCTTATGATGTGGTATCAAAAATTCAATATATAAAGATTAAATTACTCTTCTCTGGTGGAATTCAGACTCGTGCCATATGCTGATTATCTATACCTGTTTTGAAACATCATTGTATTAGTTACGGAATGAATAAAATGCAGTAGGGTGCCAAATGTCGTCGCTGCAACGGTAACAAAGGGTAGGTAGGTTCGTGCCTACCGATGCAGAATCGAGACGGCTTTGAAATAGAAAAATAACGTGTTTAATAATAGTTAATTTAGTGATAAATGATATTAAAAGTAGTGGTGATTTCAGAACATACTTATCTTGAACTTTATAGTATTGTAATTTCTATCTGATGCAAGTTTCAGTTCGCAATGGTGCACGGAGTAGTTAGTTGGTACTTATCTGCTTATTTGCTTTTCTATATACGAAAAAGACCAATATACTATCTACAACAATAGTGAATAATACAAATATCGAAGGCAGTGTATGTTTTATTCCGAAGACTTACATCAATCTCAGATATTTTAAAGTTTTTCAAATGTTTGGAAAAGTTTTGATCGATCGACATGTCAACGCTCATCCTTTGGTACTATAAAGTTGAAAGGTGGGTTGTTTTGAAATTCGCATGCAATTGGGAATAAAGAGGATTTTTTTTGCTTAAAAGCTGTCTTATTTCCGTCATAACAATAAATATATTGTTATTCGGTGAATAAAGGTAAGTTATGATTTTGCTTTAAATAATACGTTAAACTAATATAAGAAAATAAGTTTATGCTGGTAATTATAATCGCTCATATCAATTTGGAGATTTTTCAATATCTTACGGGTAGGAAACAAAAATATTAAGTAAATTTGTTCTTAAATTGCCTTATTTTCTTAACAAAATTTCGGCATCTGTGAAATTTTAGTTTAAAGAAAATGATTCCAATAAATATAATAGTAATTAAGAGAATGAATAACAAAAAATTTAAATAATATTCAATGTGTTTTGTATGCAAATTATGAAAAGTTTGGAATTTACACAATACAAGTTACCCATATATTTTTTATTAAATCATAAAGTCTAGAGTCCACCTCAATGTCTTCGTAGCTCGTAGCGGGGTTACGAAGAAGCGTAGCAAGTCATTTACTGTTTGATAAATATAATTGCAAATGGTACCTATGCTGTTTATAGTTTTGAATAGCAGATATGTTTTTGGTGTACATGTATATTGAGATATTTAACTGCTCTAACTTAAAACAATCTGGCTGTATCTGATTGTTTTGACCCTTATGGATAATTGTTCCCTTTATCATTATTCTACTAGCCTGAGCGCACACAGACATATCTTTCCAACTATACCATTCATACTATACTATGACCTGACTATTGTCACTGTTAGATTAATATTTTATCACTATTGTTCAATATTCGATGACAGGGTGTGTAGTTTGTAGTTCCATGAAAATCCTTCGTAGTAGTCTAAGAAACGGAATCTATTTTATATTACGTACTACAAAATTTTAGTTATATTAGAAGTTAGACAAAATGAAGAAGGGTAAGTGACGCTAATTGTATTTCCATAGTCCTTTGTAGGCATTGGTATTGGCATACGCTTTGACTACAATGATAATGCCACTGTTCAGGATGAAGTTTATAAGTACACAATAAAATCGAAGAAATCATATAAACGAGTTAAAATTTAAGAAGTAATAAAAAATTTACAAAACTAGTTTTGTAGTCAGATTCTTACCTGGTTTTCTTTTTCTTGATTCCGTTGTTATCGTTTTTTTTCTTTTCACTTTTCTTGGTACTGGTTGCCGGCGGCGGAGGTGGGTGTGAGGAGTGTGGCGCCGATGCAGTCTCGACCGGCTGCAACAGCAACGGTTCCTCTTTTCTTTTCGGTTCTCCACTAGATGCAAAAACTGGCAAATCCTCTCTATATTGTAGTTCGCCACCGGCGCCCACCACCACTTGGACATGTCGCTCCTTGCCAAACTCTCCGAACATGTGGTCTTCAAAAGCTGGTTGTTCCATTCCACCTCCAGGTTCGAAGGTGCACTCGTAGCGCGCGCCGGCGCCACCGGTGTCCCCGCAAACGTACATGTAGCCGTCGGCGGCGGGCTGGTGCGAGCCCGCTACCTCCGCGCTCACCTCGCTCGGCTCCGTCGCGGCGCCCTCCAGCCGCTACCTCAGACCTTGGGCTCGCAGAGCCCGACTCGCTGGTCGTTTATAGACTCCGATATTAAACAATTTAACTTCATTTAATCGAGCCCCCGTGATCGACGCTACCGCCGTTCGTTTCGTCGTGTCCGTCCCGGTTAAATGGCTTTAATCAACTTTAACGAACTAACCGAATTTGCTCCGCGGTTGGTCAATTTATATTACCATAATACGGTGCCGTACTGAGTTGTAGAACCAATGAGTGCACTGTCCGAGCTCGACGAATGCAGGATAGGAAATGCTATTTTATTTCGTAGTATGCGATGAGAAGAGGGATATTGGAATGCGTAAGCGGGGCGCTTAGGACCGTGATGTCGAGTCGAGTGGGAGCCAATAGCGAAGCGCGTAAGCCACTCCCCCGGCGCGAGCGGAGCCCTTGCGGCCGCGCTCGCAGGCTGCGGGTCGCGCTGAACCCGAACACCATGCGGGATTCCCACAAATTCACCCGATATTTCGTTTGTTTCGATGGTATTGTAGGGCGCGAACGCCCACATCATTATTTTGAAAGTCTATAATGCTCGATTGTAAATCCGTATCAACACCACTCATATGTCTGTTTCATGATTTATAGCCGTGGGAATTATTGGATTTTTTGGTAACTACACGCACGTTGGAACTTGTCATCTTGGCGTTGGTAATGTTCTACGACATGACTTCACACTTTGTGATTTTTTACTTTGATTACTGGAAAAAAATTTTCGCCATAAAGTAGTTGTTTTCCGAACGTTGCAGCGATGGAGTCGGGTAGCGCGCGCAGCGGCAGGGGCGCAGGCGCACTGATGCTGCTGATCGACGCCGCCATCGCTTAATTATTAATTAACAGTTGTTGTTGGGGATTATTAATAAAACATTCGCCCTGACTATTGGCACTTAGATTAGCGTCGAGGGAGTAATGGCGCATTTCAACAATTTCGGTTGTTATTTAATTGAAGTCAATTTAGATGATCAGAGTCTATTTAGGTTGGTGCTGGCACTCGCCAACGGGATCTCTGCTTCATTGGGCTTATTGGTGACTTTCAGACAACACGAATTGCATTCTCTGATGCACTTGTGAACGCATCCGCGGTTTATGCAACCTGTTAAATATGGGTCACCGGGTCGCGCTACATTTGCTAAGTGAAATATGTGAAGTTTTAGATAAAATACACAGTTCTGAAATAAATTATAAGGATTGTTAAAATATCAACAAAAAATCGGTGTCTATTGTGAATTTATTAGGTGCAAATACGTAATACTTTTAGACAACTTGTGAAAGTGAAGCTCGGAAATTTGTCATTGGATACATATAAAGAAGATAGTGAATCGATATACTAAATATCCTACTCTCTAGGTGCTGTAAACTGTACAATGACAAAATGTGTGTGAACTTTCTAGTGAATTTTAAACAATATTTAATGGATAGTGTACACCTACACAATACAACATATAATATAATTTGGAGCACACTACATTGGTAAGAACATTTTGTGATATTTATTGACATTTATTATTATTTTTACTATTCATAATATTGATATCCGTGAGAAACAGTGTTAAAATATCGGTACATAATTATACAATTTTAATAATATCACATGTATATGTCACATACAAATATTTTAGGGGCATTATGTTTGGTGATATGGCTTCGTATAAGAATTATAATATCAGTACTATTATTTATCCTTAGTGGTTTAATTTTTAAGTAAAATCTGCCTTGTTGGTTACCACTCAGCTACCATCGAGTAACATCAACTCTGGCTTGAGACAGCCATCAAACCACTCTTCGTATTCCGGAGTATATTCGGGAGCATCAGAGCCAGTACTATCTCCTCTCTTCTTTCTTGGTCGGCAGCGGGTCCTGATTGGCTTTGTTGGTAATTACTTACTATTAGGTAGCTCGTCTTATCGTTCGTCGATTATTTACATAATAAATATAATAAACACCTAATGTTTGTTATTTATATATTGCTATATACTAAATAGGTATACAATTATGTCATTATTTAATTACAATAATCACGTCCTATGGTTATATGAGACATGTTGGGCAAACGAACTTACAGCGTCACCATAGTTTGTCGCTGTAACAAAACTCAAGTACGGCGGTAGGTGGGACTATAATTAGTTAGTAAGTCCTGTTAGTAGGTTCTAGGTGTTAATAGGAATATCAGTTTGTTGTTACTCGTGAGCTAGAGGACTGTGGACGTTAGAACTGTTAATGTAGGTTGGTTCTAATAGTAAATATTAGCTATCGTGCAGTTAGTAATCGTTACAAGTTAATTCCACATAAAGTTGGTCACAGATGCATTGCTACCTTTGAGGTTAGATGGTCGCCTCTAGTACGAATATAACCGGACGCTAAGCATTCTTCAGGCAGGAACACAATAGCCTATAGGACAATTGCTATTCGGCAGAAATAGGTGAGGCAATAGTACCTCCCAGGGCGAATCGTACATGGGTTCAACCATCTACTAATAATTACTACATAACGTCTATAAGGCAGGCTCTACAATTACAGAAAGCAATCTACGTATATTTTACATGCAAATTTTACATAGACGCCTGGTAGTTGGTAGACTCAGATGAATTGATGACAGGTTGTAAATGACAGAATACAAGGATCTCAATTTTTATTTTTTTTGTGTAAACCTTTTTGTATGCGTATTTTTTTGTTTATTTTTAAATTTGGAACAATTTTTTTAAATTGTCAATACTATTTATAAAACAGTTGAAGTAAAGGATTTGAACGAACAAGGTAGCGAGTTATATTTTAGTAAAATCTTTTGTATATACACTATAGAGGTGTAATGAGTACCTTCTTGTCTTTTTGCTGCTAAAGAAGTTGTTCAGAATCTTAGTGTTTTAAAATTTCTTTTAGTGAGATAAAGTCTTCCCATAGTTTCAACCTAAGCAAAATGAATACCTCAATTATGGACAGTCTAGGAACTAGATTTGTAATAACTACTCTTGAAGTTTTAATAATAGTGTAAAATGTAAACATCAAATTTTATTAAAAATTCTATATTTATTCAATATATTATTTCGCTGTTTTGTACCTCACGGTACATTATTTGGTTTTAATTTAATAAAAAATTGTTCACCTCTGCTTGTTTTTTGTACCAGTTATGGACAGCAAAAATCTAGTTATGGGGACCAGTAATGGACGACCCAGTAATGGATCTGAATTAATCATTGACATCAAATAATAAATGAGTCTGATGAGTTCCTGGATGTAGAGGATTATTAAATCGTAAAGAAGTCTTGATGCAGTCACAATACTTTTAAACGCCCTATGTCACAGACCGTGAACTTGCGGAGGTACCATGCCAACATTTTTTATGATTTTATTTAACCACTTTGTTGGTATATTAATTATGTATAACCAACAAGTATTGAGGCCATCCTTCTTTTGTAAAATTTGTTTTTTTTTTGTCCATTTATTGGTACGATTCATTTAGTTACAGGTATGTAGGTACGTTATGTTTAGCAATGATAGTCTGTGTCTCTATGATAGTTGGAAAAAATATTGTATGTTGGTCTCCCGGACAAAGGAGCCTAAGCTCAAATTATACCCACGACTCTAATTTTCAAAAGTTATGTACGTATTACATGTTAGTTATGACTCACTAGCTTCTGTGAACGAAACCATCGTGAGGAAACCTTTACACCTGAGAGTTTCAAAGGTCTGTGAAGTCTGCCAATCCGCATTTGGCCAACGTGGTGCACTCCGGCTCTTACTCCTCACATTATGAGAGCGCAACAGTGGAACAATCATGGCTTGAAATCATGATGGTGACGACTATGGGTTAAATTTAGTAGATATAAAGAAATAATAATAATGTAAATTCAATTTAATTAATATAATCATAAATAGTCGAAAAAAGTCTTACTGAGCATGAAATAAGCGCTATTTTCGAATTGGCTGTGTTATAAACTTTCTTTTTAAAAATTTTGATTTCTGCTACTACTCATGAAATGCAGCGATATATATATAATTTGGAATCACCTATAAAAAATGAATACACTTAGGATAGGAAGAAATAATAATAATATTAATTGAATTAAATGCAAATGTAAAATTGATGACACTACTACTTGAAATAATAATGGTTTTTGTTATGCCATGGTGTTACACAAATGTAACAAAAGGGTAACATTTGAAGTGGTAATTATATACAAAACGAACTATTGATGAAGAGCCAGTTGATGTTCAATATAAAAAAAACGGGCCCAGTTTTCTCAGACGAACAAACTAAAGAATTAAACGATTATAGGTACTTGGCTTAAATACCTGCAGACAACTTACTTCCATCTAAGTTATCGCGTCTATAAGCACTTGCGGGATAGAACGGTAGTTCGATGTTAATAGTATAAAAAGTGAATTTTAAAGTTAAAACAAGGATGAAATGAGGCATGTCTGGTTATCATCCCATTTTTTCCCAATATATTATGTAATTTTATCTTTTTCACTGTATGTTTATTATCAGATATGACAAAAATACTGTTGGATATTGAATATCTGCATTGTCTATGATATAACAGTAACTAGCTTCTAGTGAGGTTAAAAGATTACTTACTTATTATTTTTACAATAATGACCTTAACACTCATTGATTTTTCATGATATATTTAGCCTATACATAAATGTAATAGCAAAGCCTGCTAGTCAATGTAGTTCATTCGAATTTACATTGATTAATCAGACTACGAAACAGCTTTATGCCGTGAATCATGAGGGTTAAACCGTAACAGGTGCATAAAATATTGGGAGAAAATGTTATTTTTATATAACAATTATAAAAATAATAATTGAATAACATATATATCTAATTTAAGTATTTTACATCTATTTACAACGTAATAAATAAGATTAAAATTATTTAAGATTACAAATTAAATCGTACATGATATTTGTTATTATCATTTTGTGAAAAGGGAAGTAATTATTAATCACAATATTATTGACATTTAGATTATTATATTTATTATAAGTATATATTTTTTTAGTTCTGCTTTAGTTATTGTATTGAAAAAAAAAGCTTTTGCAACAAGATAAATTAATGAATGAAGTATCTCGTTACTGTTATTAGCTTAGCTGTCAATTCATCCGTATATCCATTCACAGAAGCAGAACGATTTTAAAGTTAAAGAAATTTAATATTCTATCCAGACATGTCCATGTAATTCAGTCAGGTTTTGCAATAGCCAAACAATATCAGGAGACATCAATCTTTTATTCTCTCATATTAAAAAAAAATATGATAACATAAGTTATGTATCTACCTACGACATGAGTCATGTGACTGAGCGCGTAGGCGCATCACATAAAATCTCTCTGTCGTCGGCAGCGACGCTGATTCTGCCGCTCGCTCAATTGGACTCAATTGCTTTAATTGATTTCAATTGAAATGACCTCGCGCACTGGCTCCCACTTCTAGCCTGACACTTTTACATCTATCTTTTTTGGAGCTGACATAAAAGCTGTAGCTATGATATATAATGATACGTCAATGCCCCGCATGCCCCTATTGTAGTATTTTACCATTGTGTAATTAAATATTATGTCTACACGTATTTCAGAAGTAGGTACCTATGTGCGTGTATTTACGATGTATTTTGTAAGTAAGTATCATATTATCATAATACGAAGGCTATTTTAAGAAGTAGAGTTAACAAAAAATAGAACTAGCTTCATCTGAGGAATCCAATATGGCCATCATGCTCAAATCATTCTGCAAGTTGTTTTAAGACATTTTGTGATTATTTTTGTACAATAATCATCATTCATCATAAATCATATTGGGATGTTTAACAAAACGACGAAGTTGCACTGCAAACAAGTTAATTGGGTCATTGATAATTTTAATATAACTTATTATAACAGATTTAAATATAATAACTATCTAAATGGTTTGATAATCAGTAAGTTGAATACAAATGATTAGGCACGCGTAGCGCTGAAGCTTTCATTTAGAATGGATACAAATAGTCCACAAAATACCGAAGATTTTAACATTTAACATTTGACAGAATTTACGTTTACTTTTGCTATTTGTATACTTAACAAGTATGTAGATATAGTTTACTGATATTTTTGACAGAGATAGCAAAACATAAAAAATGTGTTTTACACAAAAGGAAAATAATTTTGCAAATGTAAAACCTACAAGCTAATCATTTACAAAAACTGCAATGTGGCAAAAAAAATAATTGAATGAAACTCTGAATCTTTTACTTTAAGTTGAAAAATTATATGAAACATTTCAATATCAAAATCATTTAATCATATAGGCATAACTGATATACATACGCATGATATTTGTTTCATTTTACTATAATTTCGGGAAGGTACTTTGTTATAGAGTAAAAAAATGGCGAAGAAGCTCCTCAGTAATAATAATTAACTTCAATTTATGCACGTACATCTAAAATAAAAACAATCTGCCAATGAAAATGCACATTTTATTCGTGTTTATACCCATTTAATACATCCAGCGCAGGTTTATTGATAAACTCAATGAACAGTATAGATAAACAAATAAACAATGAGCATCATATAATTATCCAGTAGATTTATATTACATATTTCTATTTATTTTCTAGTCCAAAGACAGCTCTATACGTCAACATTTTCTAGAATTTTATCACAAAGAAATGATTGGAGACCTTTGAACGACTTCCTCCAGTTGTGTGACAATTATTTAACAATAGTGTCTGGTGGGATCGTTATGTCGATATAAAATGTAATTTGCAAATTGTTGTCGTTATAAGTGATCTGTGGTATTTATGGCACACAATAAATGGTTTAAATTTTATTATTACAAACATTATTAAAACAATACTTAATTTACTATAGTTCCAAGTAAAACCACAAATAAATTAAATCTAACAGATAATTTACATAAAATTATATAATTTTATGTATTTTTTGCAATAAAGAAATAGTGGCAGCGCTATAAGTATTTTAAATTCGTAAGAATAATGATGGAATAGTTGTTTGAATATCTGTCGCCGGATCGATTATTGTCCGCGTGTTATCCTGTGCACATTTATTTTTTTAAGGTTTTATTCTCAAGTTTTCTCAGTTTCATCGTATACGAACGTCCATTCATCCATTTGTCAGTTCATTGTTTAACTCAGAGTTCCTTAGTTAGAAAGCTGTAATTTTACAAATGCTAACATAGTACAATAAAATCTTAATAAAAATGCAGGGTACCTTCCCTACAATTAAAGTAGGGATGAGTTTTTTGGTCATCCTCATTACTATGATAGATAAGATAGATAGAGATAATATTGAGAATGTCATAAATAGTATGGGCCAGTAAATACCGTTTCCATATTCAGGAATCTGTTTGGGAAATATGAAACTCTAAATTGTTGACTAATCAATAATGTATGAAGTTTATCCTTTCGCCGAGACGCAATATGGAATTCCGTTTGATTACTCTCGATATGAGAAGAGAGGACAGGGTAATTGTGTAAGTACTTATTGGTGTAAACTGTGCTGTGTGACTTTTCGATGGAACTTTATTATAATCTGTATAAATCACAAAACATAAATTGGGGGTATATCTCTACATTAAATATTATCTTTAAATTAAATAAGACCCATTAAGTTTCGTCTGCTTGTCTGTATGAGTATCATTCCGAAACCAGTAAACTGATTGAGAATGGCGTAATTGTAACTTTTATAAAGGGCCATTATCCTATCATACTTGGTATTCCGGTAGCAGGGACGTTTCATTCAGGGGAATTATTTATGTTGCCCAAACAGATTTTTGGGAAAATATTTTGAGTTTACACAAAATCAATGTTGTATTTAGGTCGATAAAAAAAAAGAGTTTTCTAACCAGATCTGATGCTTAATGGTCATGCCAGCCATGTCAGCCATGAACATCAGTGACTATAAAAGCAACACCAATCCATTGTCGGCCAAAAAATAATCTTCGAAACTATGATGAAATGTTTTTTAAGTAAATGTAAAAAGGGGTAAAAAAAATAAAACACATACTGACACATACTTTAATGAGTATTTTAGCAAGAATAATTTGTTTGAGTTTGGGAATTATGAGGAGGTTTTATGAGCAGAATTTTAAGTTTGTTTTATGAAATATCTGATAAAAATCTACCATAAACACAGGTTCTTACAATTTGTAAATACGAGGAATACATTTTTCGAAACGAGCATTGTTTCTTTATTCTTATTATAGTAATATATTTGTGAAACAATATAAAAGCGGAATTTAATTAATGTTCAAAAAAGTATTACGTACTAGGTAGGTACGCGTAGAACATGTACCAAAAACATTAAGAGACTCTACGAATGCTAGACTAGGCATAACTATTTCGAATTAACTTCATGTAACTATAAATTAATATAGCGTCACATACTAGCATTAGACTACTTTAAAGTAAGTACTTGTGTAGGAGTATTTACCTCCCATTACACGTAACGACTCGTACAGTCATTACGGATGTGTGCAACTCACAATTATCCTGAATGAAACGGTACACAATGACTGAATATCTTTAAAAAGACACGACACACATTTTGGCACGTGTCCTATCCGGTGTACAATTGATGTTAATTAGGAAATGCGGCACACGCGCGGTCGAATGGTTAGGTACGACCATCTTGGAATACGGTGGTACACTATTGACTTTTGTACGATTTTGAAACTGATATTTTTAAGTAGGATATTCACACATGTATTCCAATTTTAAACTACCCTAAGTCAAGTGTAGTTGGTACTTACCAAATACATGTAGGTGTCTAAAATAGGTAGATGAAAGCTACTGGCAACTGTATTTTTTCATGTTTATGAATAGAAAAGCATTCATGAGTTAAATTATTACAAGAATATTATTATTTACTCGTAAGCCCACTCGCTTTGTTAAACATTCACTCACGAAAACAAACTTTTGTTTACAACATAAAAACACCGATGGATATGTTTTATTTTATTTGAATAGCCGACATGCGAACCTGATAAGAAGTGATCTCCGTCACCCATGGGAACATACCCCCATCCCCTACCGACCGTGGACATCTGTGACAAACCTCGAATAGGATTGTAGGCGGAACTGTAATCATCATCATTATCATCACAACTCATACTGTAATAAGTCCTGTTATTAATATGAATAACACTTAGTTATTATTCGTTGGTAAGTGGACACTGGAAATTAGGACTGTTTGTGCTATTAGTAAATTTATTCTAAGCTTTGATAATAAAAATTCATTCAATTGGTTCAGTCGTTTCTGTGATAAGCATGAACAAGCGCACCGACAAGCAAAGATTTAAAAAATCACTTTTATGACTGTTATCTCGTTACTTATATTAAATGGACAGCCTCAATTATAGTTTTTCTTCAATATTGTCCATTACAATTTTGTTATAATTATATGTATAGCACAGATGTTACATATTGTAAATGTAAAACAAACAGAAATACATAATTTTTCTTGCAATATTTACTTAAATATAACAAAATGAGATGACTATTTTTTTTTAAAGCATATGGTGAAATCGATCCGCGTAACTAAAAGCTGTCTTTGGTTGTTGTATTATCTGTATTAAAGCCTAAATGATTTCATACGTGTACAAACACGAGGCTTGTTATATATTGATTGATTGATTTTTGATTTACCTGACTCAACCTGATTGTTTCAAATGTTCCAAAATGAAAAGATGTTAAAGACGATATGTATACGTCATCGCAAGCAGTAGTAAATTTTAAAGTATTTTAATGACCGTGCAGGCAGCAGCCCAGTTCGTGTTCTACGGATTCGATCCCCAACTGGAGTAAAATTTTGTGTTATAGATAAATGTTTGCTCAGTTATGAGATGTTTATGCACATTATTTGTACCGTTTGTATACAGTTATATAAGCTACACGCAAAACGATGAATTTTATTGTCAATCTTAGAGTACGTTGTGTGCAATTTAACAACTTATTTAGTTTGTTAATCCAGTGAATAGTGATATTTAATATCTCTCACCGTTTGGCTGATTCCGTAGTCAATCTCAACAATAGCGCGCTCAATAGGATCTAAAAACATCCAATATTTTAAGTTGGATTAAACTAATCACGGTTTAATTTTTTATTAAAATCCGTTGTGTAGTTTTGGAGTTAATTGCGGATCAACAATGGATTTTTTATATTAAGCTACCCTTTAGCGTTTTATTCATAATTAATTTAATATATATATGTTATAATAATACAAAGATGTTATTAAAAACTAGGATAATATAATTGTCTAGTGTAGCACTTTAGCTGCTTGGCTAACGTAATGACAATTGCGTCTTTTTTTTGTTCTTTTTTCCTTTGCTCCAAAAACGTTTGAAATCTCTACCACTGCTACTGGCTGCCACGTCATCTTCTTCAATAGTAACTACATTTGCCAATCTATCACTATCTGCAAGTATCCTTTGTCGTCCATAAACTTTGTCTTCATTGTTCAGCTCTGCTTCGGCAGGTTCTATAGTTGTTGCTTCTTCTTCAAATCTCAAGTGTTTTGCTGCTGGACCCTTTAGTTCCGGTGGTTCTGGTAGAATGTCGTGTTTTGTTTGATCTAAAGCTTTTTTGTTAAACGCGTGTACTTTACCAGCACGATCGTACAAGGTACTTCGTAGTTCCACTTCAGCTTCCTGCAGAGGATATTCTTTGGTATTTTGCTCCAATTTCTTGTCTAAATAATGATTGGAATTTTGCAATGTTGATGATATACGTCGAATTTGGCGAAGACTAGACAACTCTCTTAGGTTTTCTTGTAAATTAATATTATTTTTATCAGAACATTGGGCCTCTTTACTCGGAGGTTTGTTTTGCGTTGCTGAAGCGTCAAAACCATACTTTTCAATGTCCTTTAAATTTACCAATTCTAAGCTATCTCCAGTTTGAATTGACGTATTTCTTGTAATTTTCGGACTAATTTTACGTAACTCTGCCTCAGTGAAGGAAAATTTTCGTTTGGGCTCAGTATAATTGCTGTATTGTGTATCTTGATGACATTTATTCTCACTGGGGTGTTGATTCGATTTCTTGCAGAATAAAAATCTTAAACATCTTCTTAAGATGTTCATAACTTTTCTATCATCTTCCTCCGTTGATTCAGTAGACAAATCTTCGTCGCTGTAGAAACTGCTGCGGTACACCATTCGGGAACTTCCGTCAAATTCGTTTGGAGCTTGCATTATAGTATCCAAGTATAATCTGTAAAAAAAAAAATAAGATTGACAGCATATAAAAAAATATTCATGGCACGTGAGTTGTTTACCAGAAGTGAAACAAGCATGTCTCAAAATTTGCACTAAATTATATAATCGATATACGGTGTAAATTTTTAATGTGCGAATGACCAAAGTCATAACAGTATTTATGTCGTACCGTACTCGGGGTTTATTTCGGTGAAAATAAATTCATAAGGACATGTTTGTATGAACCTTTGTATGGTAAAATAATTGTATATAATCTAATTACAACTCAGAGTAAAGTAATTAAAGTGTAAAGTAAGAAATTAAAAACTGGGGATAAAAGTAAAACTCGCATGTTTTCAGATTTGTCGGTGTACACGAAGAATGCCTCGGAGACTTTGGGGACACATCTCCGGAGCCAGTTGTGCACAGAGTAGAGTAGTGTGAGCAGCACTACCAGGAAGGTGCAGGCTGCCAACCACACCGTGTAATGGAAACCGGCGATGCTGCCACACAGCAGCCTGTCCTCATCGTATATATCTGCAATTGTGTTCATTTATCTCACATACTTTTTCAATGATCAAAAATTTTATGAGACATAAATATTAGTTTTGTTATACTTTACATTTTATACAATCTACAGGATCTACGACACTATTAAAAGGTTATAAATAAAAAATAATTACTAGGATTTTTACGTGTATGAACCTTATCCTTTAATGATTTAAGAACGCATCACAATAACGCTTTTATTGTATTTAATAAGTAGCATTTATTACACTGTAACGTGCGTTTTCCATATATTTCTAATGATTAACGGTGTACAGTGAATATAGTTAGCTATATATGTAGCTTTTTGTTTTGTAATAAGGTGCTTCAGGTGAATTTAAGTTTACAAACTACTTATGTTGGTGTACACCAGGTTATTCCCGTCGGTACTTGTGCTTGCCTAACTAGAAAATCTTTTAATATAATAATCATTCAAAATAATCTTATTCTTTAAAGACATTGTTTAATGTTTTAACATGTATCTGTTGTAAGAGTAAGTTGTTTACTTGAAAAATACTTAGTTCATTATAAAATAATTCCTATATAAAAATTTAAGGCAAATTTGCTACAGTCAGTCGCTACATTATATTTAGAAAATAGTCATTCATAATATTATTCGCAGCCGTAACCATAAATAATAAAATGAAGATGATCAGATACGCCCCACCTCACAGCCGATGAAAATCGAAAACTACAGAGTACCTAGCTTGCTATGCTTATTCTTTTACTTATAAATTATAAGTTAATGCATGAGTCTATACAATATATATAAATACAGTCTATATATAAATACCATAAGCGCCACAGTTAGGTAGACCATCGCATGCGTTCATAGAGTGCACGCAAACGCGCACGCCGGATACTTGGCATTCTAAATGCGACGGGGGACAGCCCGCAGCACGCGCTACTCGCGACTCTGTCATTACTAAAGTGATGCGGTCCATCTGCAGATATCAAGAAATTTTTAACTAGTTAACAATTAATTGATATTGCTTCATCAATTACCCAATACACTGCTGATTAAAACCCTGTTAAAATTACGGCCAATAACTGCTTAAAGAGATATTATAATCTTTAAGTTTGTTATTACGCTTTAAAATTATCGATAGAGATAACTTTTGTCGTTTTTACCTTTAATTTTTAAATAAATGAATTTATTATTAAAGAACGTAATATAACCAAATACAGCCTGCTACATAATTATGTAATTTAGTTAATACTATTGTTGTAAGATAGTTAACTACTTAGAGTAGACTTATTGAGTTTTTTAATTTAATTTTTAAATTTCAATCCTAATTGTTACATTTTAATGTATAAATAAATACATAAGAAACTACAAATGTAATAGATGTTCAATCGATTATTGAATGTTATTGTAATAATATAATTGTGCAATTAATGATCCTTTTCATCTATTTTCTATGAGATCAATTGTCGGAGCGCAGTTTTACGTATGGCTTTAAATCTTGTATTATACAACTGTTGCAATTAATTCTAATAAAATACAAACCGTAAAATTGCTAACAGCAATAACGATGCGCGAAGAATTAAACAGGAAGACCTGTCGAATCTTGGGTTCATTATAACTGCACATGTTAAAAATTGTCGGCCCTACGTAATTCTTAAAGTAATGTAAAGCTACGCGGCCTTGAATCTGAAATATGTATTACATATTTTATATTAGTCGACTCTATATAATATACGAATGAATGAATATCAATTTAATTGATTATTTTATGAACACCTAACAAATAACTCAGTAGACGAGAGAGTAACTGTCACTGCTTTGCTAAGATTTCGGGATCCTTAAATCATTTGGTGCTAGACAATATACCTGTATACATATATGCGTATATAATTTTCTTAGTAATATTTCGGCAAGCCACCTTATTATTGAGGAGATGAAACGGCGAAAGAAATTCAACCTAGCAGACCTTTTAAGCCTTCCTAAGGGCAGTGTAAATCCAATGTAAGACATTGGATATACCGCTCCCAATCAGGGCAATCATCATTACAACCCATAATTGTCCCACTGCTGGGCTCGAGTCTCCTCTCATGAGATGAGGGGTATAGGCCATA
>DWPA01001794.1:0-17401 GCA_018251375.1 Calpodes ethlius
CCACTTCCCGGGTCTCATCGCTGCAGACAAAAGTATATCAATTAATATATACAACATATATATAATAAACTAATAGTAAAACCCTACAAAATATTTTACACTAGCTGTACCCTAAGCACGTTGCTATGCCAAAAACTAAAATAAGGTAATCACAGTGGCGCCATCTGTCGAAAATTGGTCGGACTAACTCAGAAACCTTCGTGAGATCATACACAACAACTTTGCTAAAGATCATGACATGATCAAATGCATAGTTTACGTTTCTATAAAGGACATACAGACAAACATTCATTTTTATATATATATATAGAGAAGATTCATAAAGTATTACAATAGGTGATAGAACTCAAGGTTCGCCCGGTGAGACACACCCACCTTACCTACTTCTGCCGTGTAATAATTGTGTTCCAATGTAAAGGGTACTTGAATGCAGATTACACATACACAAGAGGCGATCATCTGTCCTTAGGGGTAACAACGCATTTGTGATCAACTTTGAGTGGGATAAATGACTAACGACTACTAACTGGACCATTAGTGATGATTAAAGGAATAATAAAAACATGGTTTAATAAGTTACCCGATCAAAAGATAACTATTGAATTTAAAACTAATTGGCTAATTTTAATTTCATATTTTTGCAGGTATTCAATATGATGGACTTAGAGGTAAGATAAATAAAGTACATTTTTTCTAGTAACCTAACCTAACCTAACCTAACCTAACTTTGATCAACTCTCTTCGTGCTCGGAGTATTACAATGATATAAATGTTTCTTACCATTGACATGAAGTTTCAGCTTTATTATTATGTAGCTAAAATCTAACTAAACATAAATTTTAGCGTCAATTTTAATTGAATTAGAAGCTCTTACTGAGCGATGGCTGTATCTACCTTATTTTTCTCAATATACCACACAACCCTGGAATATATTCCATCGAAGTATGAATTTCATTCCGGGCATCGAAAGTTCTAAACTTACCGGTATTTCGTTCTCACTACAATTACCTCTCACAATTCTCAGAATAGATAGATCTTGATTCAACGTATAACTCACGTTCATATTATTAAACTTGATGCATCTTTCAAAATATAGTTTATAAATAACTAAATGTTATTTCAAGTTTACTAAAATGCTTTCCTTTACTCGTAAGTTAATTATTTAAAAAAAAATAAACATAGACTAGTATATTGTATTGTATGTAGACTAGAATATTCCACAATACAAGAGACGTATTTTCAAACTGCTTACTTTATTAAATATTTCCTTTAAGTTTATAAAGTTTTTTTTTATTTTAATATTTTATGTCAACAGTTAGATTCGGTTGGTCGAGTACCCTGGCGGACAAAACCAATTTCTTCAGCATCCCTCGCACCATGAGGGAGGCAGAGGCGAGGGGCTGGCGACGCCGAGAGCCTCCTCCAAGTCCAACCAACACGGGGGTCCTAAGGGAACTTCGCCTCTATTGTCCCCGGGGAAGAGGTGTTTGTCCCTTGTATGATGCAAATGGATTTATTGCTGGGATCCAGATAGCTGTAAGTTGAAAATTTACTTTTAAGAATTGTATAACCAATGGAGAAAGGGAATCTTGAGATAATAACACATTCGTATATCTTTTTTATGTAAATAGTCGACAAACTAGGAGTAGAGCTACCAGATAGTAAGTGGTAACCATTGCCTATGTGGACATCAACAACACTAAAGCTACCACCAATATATAGCACCATCTAGGAAAGAACAAAGACGAAAGAAAATCCGGCTCTCAAGATCCCAAACGGAATACAACAATGAATTATTTGGCAGCTCAATCAAACAAAAGAATGGGAGATAGTTATACCAATAAAACCATCACTATATATCACTATATAATTTTGACCCATAAAAGACAACCCTTACTAAAAAAATCTTTATAGTTTGGAGGAGATGTTATTGGAATCTGAATCTTATTTCAATGAAACCTCGTGTGTAATTTACAACAATATATATTCCTAATGTTAATCATAACCAAAATAATTACTTAATTAAGTGTAGACAGGATTTCATTTATTTACTTGTATATTAAGTGTATCCAAAATAAGCAAGATTAAGAATACAAACAGTCCCAATGGGTCTTTAGTATTCCCACTTACATCTTGACTTTAAATCGTATTGTATGTAGATGCATCGTGATGTGACTTTACGTAGATCTAAATATAAAAAGATGAAATCAACGCAACGCACCCCTCATTTTTTTAATTCTAGAAAAGTTAGGATTATTAATTCCTGTTCCACTCTGTCAAAATACATTTGAATTTTAAAATTATAGATTGGTCATCCAGAATCAGAAAATTTATGACCACATTAAAATTGGTAAATAAACATCGTTTCAGTCCCTGGAGACAAACCATGTCAAGGCATCAACCCAATAAAATTGACACAATTTTACTTTCTTCGTTTCTTCAAGTGAATTCTTAAACAGTTGGTGATTTTTTGGCGAAACTAGGATCATAGATGCGACAGTAACTGAAAAAATATAATCTGTAAATTATGCTAAAAAAAATCTTGTCAATAACAATACCATTAGTGTTGTTAATATCATCAAGAAAATAGTAGATAAAGATAAGAACCTTGAGCCATAAACAAAGATCTATCGCACCTCCACTACATTTATCACATACTTAGTAATGCAAATGTGGGTATGAATGTAAGTATAAATTCGCGACGTAATAACAATATTAAACTCTTCCTTGTGCATGGGACCATCAGCGCTGTCATCGTGTTACGGACACGCCGTTTATTTAATTTATCTCGATCGTCAGATCGAATAGGGTCGAGGACCGTTTGCTGCAAGACTGACTCACATTGGGAACGTCTGGAAAGGGGCTAAATATTGTACAGTTTTAATGTATACTAATAGATTCTCCTTGCGCTTATTTATGTCAAGTTACTGTGACACAGAGATACTCGTAAACCGTTCATTGGGTCGCTCACAATAATTGTACAAAGAAATTGAGCTAAGATAAAGTACAAAACAATATGCTGCATAACAATTTTATCTATCTAGCCTTTCAAAGGACTATATTACTTATTATAGTCGTTTGACTTATTTAAGTCGAATGGAAAAAATAATAAAGATAAAATAGGACCAATTTAATAATAGGTACATTGTTTCGTGTATACTATTCACGCAGTTTGCGGAAACAATATGCAAGAGTTTATCCAACGTTCGAACGTTCGATTCGTTATCGAATATCATCATGCCTGTAACTAATTTAAACAAATATGCTTGATATAACTGTCAATACTACTCCCTTGACAATCACAAACAATGTATATTTTAAATGTTGAAATATTTTTCAAAATAAAGGTCGTGGTTCTGGAGAACACTTGCCTTGTATGAACGAAGAATTTGTCCTCTCTCTTGTCCAATTATTGGCATAGAATTTTTAGTATAGATCTTGCAAAGAACGCAAATGCAAGAACATCAAATCAATTGCTTTCTGATGAATGTACATTATTTATTTTTTGTACATGATTTTTACCCGTTCTATCCCAGCTTCCAGTAGGCGATTTCTCGACATATGGCCTGACACCCGATAAACTGCACATGGTGAAGTGGAATCCTCCTCCGACGGAAGACGACAGCTACTCTACTGAATATTGGACAACCACGCAATACTTTGTGTCTGAAGGTAGGACATTTAATATTCATTTTAGTTCCGCATTAACCCTCTCGACCGACTCGTAACGGAAAATCCATTACATACTTCTTTACCGCGACCAGTGAACTGTTTTCATTTCTGTATTAATTACGTTAAACAAGTTCATCACAATCAATAACCATCCAACTGCTGGGTTCGGGTCTCCTCTCATAATATAAGGGGTATAGTCCATTATGCAAGCTAAGTTCGGAATGGCAGACTTTGCACGCCTTTAAGAACATTACCAGAAGAAATCTAAGATGTTTCCATCATAAAAGCAAATGACAATTAACTTCCAACAACATATTTAAAAATTAGGGGTGCAAGATGTATTCAAGACTAAGCTCCAATTTCCAAAAGACTTTCACTTCATATTAAATAAGTTAATGCTAGATGGTAAATGGCCATGATGCTGATCCTTTTATTTTTATTTTAAAGACTCGACATCAAATAGCTTTTTATACGTCCGGTGGCGCCTTCTATGACACTTGAGCCTATTTTATTCTCTAACTTTATTCTCCATTCGAATTATTAAGCCGTTGATTCTCATGCGTGTGATGTGAAGTTGTATGCGCGGCTAAGAGCGGGTTCTGGGGAACGTGACTCCTCCTTCCTAGTTCCCTCGTTTTTTCCCGTCCACATGGTCCAGTTATATCCGAAAATTACGAATATGTCTGAAATTTACTATGTTCTTATTTGCCAGAATCTCTAAAAGCTGGAGCAGGCCCGCAAGTGGAGAATGGCGCTACACTTCAGGACGGTGGAGTGTGGGTGCCAGGGCCAGATGGGAAACTCATGCGCATCCCTACAACTGAAGCAGAATTAAACACGACAGCCTTCAAGAAACAGAACTGCGTACCAAACATGGGTAACAAATTTTACGCACCTTATTATATTCCTCATAATTATATTACTGCCATGAGTCTTTTGATATGTCTATCTTCAACCACTTAGCCGCCAGGGAAGGGCTCTAACCAGAATTAGCACTTTTAAGTCCTTAATATTTCGCAATCGGATTTCTGATAACAGCATACAATTAACTAATCTTTGAAATATAATGTGACTTTTTATACATAAAAATAAGTTAAAAACTCAATTGTATTATTATGAAATTGTGTTATTTAATGTACTTGTGTTATTCATACAAATAAATATTCATGTATTAAAAATTTTGACAGACGAAAAATGATTCACTGTAGGTACCTATTATTTTTGTACGACTAAGCAGACAGCCACCTGACAGTGAAATCTTTACTGCATATTGATATTCTTAAGATTAAAGTCTCTACCGAATTTCGGCCAGCAACGAAGAAGCCAAAAATGCTTTTTACTCTTAATATACCTATTAGAATGTTTTTAAAGCATACTAGTACTTTCTCCTGCTTGTGCGTTTCTGTAGGAAAATGTTGTAGGTAAAAGGACTTAAAATTAATATATTTAAAACAATAACAACATTACCTCAAAATACAGAGAGTAATGAATAAATTCACATAAATTTGAATACCTCATCCTAATTGGCGTAGAAACTGCATTAGAAGCAAGTGATACGAGGTTCGATTGCCGGTTGGGGGAGACATTTAAATAAAAAGGCAACACTCGAACAGGCCAGCCATCTGATGGGACACGGTCATCTTCTGTACCAACAAAGGCATCATCGACTCATTGACGATATGTGTAGCGCAATGGTTACCACACTGGACTGCCATTTAAAAAAATCTAGTTTCGTTTTTTAATGCGGCAGAAATTTCATTTAAGTAAATCAATTATTTTTATCCCACTCGATAACTGAATAATTATTGTCTTTTTTGCGAATGCTTTTCACGTTATTTTGATTAAAATTTCCCTGAGCTTATGACAATTATTTTTATTAAAGTTGATTATTATTAGAAATAATTTATATGGCAATATAACATTTGCCGGGTCAACTAGTAATTTAATAAATACTTTTTACCAGGTACCCATTACTTCTACAACATGACGTTGGCCATGAAATGCGAGAAGTATTACCCGTGGTTCGCCATGACAACGAAGGGTGATCTGGTGGCCACGGGGTTTAGCGTGTTCGCGCGACTGTCCCGCCAGTATGAACGAGAATGGTTTGAACGCGCTCCAGCTAACAGGGAACGGTATCAGGTTGGTATCTCCTATAACTTTCTGATGCAGCCGCCAAATGACAGTCGTATTCCGGCTTGAGAACCAGGCTCTTTTATTTTCTCTTGGCAGGTAACGCATCGGTGATTATTTTGTTACTCGTATGTTCATGCGAGATGGTAACTCCTTACCCCTCGTTTGTTGTATCGGCTATCTACGTAAAAAAGAGGAAACCCCTTATTCGTAAAACAGCAATAAATCCAAAAATTAAAACAAAACCTCTCGAAAGCTAATTTATCAACATCTGAGAAGAGTCACTAAGTTATTATAGCAGTTTCAAGGTATAGGATACAAATTTGGAGACAATCAGAGCGCTTATTTGTTATTACACATTTTTTGACATTCCTTTATCAACTAGAAAAGACTGATCTTCGAACAAACGAGCCAATGTCTTCTATATATTTACAAAAATTCTGATCACGACACTGTTCAAACCAAAAAATGTTAATCAAAATAAATTCATCCGTTTAGAAACTGCGAAGCCACGTAGGTACACAAGTCAGACTTATATTAAACACTTTTTTGTTAGGGGTTAATAATAGACAAAAAAAAACAAAAACAAATTCCTTTTATGGGAGGAAAGTGCCGAAATTTCTACCGGATGATTAGAAATGGTGACTCATTATTCAACTTAATTTTCAGATACTAACGCCACTGGCCCCGGAGTGTTTCTTCAGATGGGCGGGGAACTATTCTTCGATTTCCCTCCACATTTACTACGTAGACAAACCCTGGGACATACAATGCCGGTACTTCATTTTATTACTGCCATTCAGTTAATGCATCACATTATCTATTCTACGAAGAACTAACAATAAGAAAGGAAACAAAGACATACCATGATGGAGCAATATTAATAAGACTGAATCTAAGAGCAGAATAGAAAGAGCTCTTTAATCTCTTTGACTAAAGACAACTCATAAGATTAATATTATCTAATTATAGAAACGTATTTCACCTAACATGTCAAAAACCAATCGCAATATGGCTACGGTAAAACAATCAATAAATATAACCTACATCAATCTAATCCTCAATGGACACGGAAAACTATAATCATAATATTTAATTAAACAGTATTTTCGTTCTTTTCAACGTACTGGGCAGATACACTAGCCGTACAATGGAGGTTTTAAATGCTCTCTTGTCTTGTGGAATGATATATTGGGCGGTGGTGGTATCTTGAGCAATTAGTGAGACTAAATATTTAAATTTGGATCCATAATCCCAAAATCCTAAACAGTATTATAGCGTTATCAAATCATTTCTGTTCAATTATTAACATGGCAAAATACTGTGACTATTCTGCACCAGTGTCAATAAAATCAGAATTTAAAACTTTTGACATTTTACTGTAAGGTTATGTACTATTCTTATGATTATTGTATAGGGCTCTTTACATCACCAAGACAAAAATAGCCGTACAATTAGGGTACAAGAAGAACCTTTGTATTCCGTATTAAAAAAAACGCTCGTTGGAGATTGATGTTAGACATAGATAAAGTTTATATAGAAAAGTTCACAAAGAAAAATGTTATGTATAATTGTCTTAAAAATACATTTATTAAAGAAAAGAGAGCATTCAAAAGCTACGATGTACAATTACTCTTTAGCAATCTGCGTTACGGTTGAATTTCGATTGCTGGGCGAGTACAGATAGTTCCTTTAAATATAAACTTTATTGCTTTTTTTCCAGAACCGGAGACTCCATACAGATCCCCTCACTTGACAACAGGCTGCTGTTCAATGTGTTCAAGTTCATGAACAAGATGTATGACGAAGTGAGACTTTGGTTTTATCAGGCTCCGGAAGTGAGAATTTAAATAAACCATAATGATAAATCTAGATATTAATAAATCTTCATTATACATACGCTTTTTATTTTGAATGGAACTATCTTTTTACTATTTTCTTTATTGTTATATAAATAAAGCCTATTCGGCTGAGAAAACTATTTTATACCTTTTTACTTTGTTTATCGACCTAATCTCATTCATTCTAATGAAAAATTTTGGAAAAAAAAACTTTTGGATGGTTTCTTTTATTAATATTTTTCATTATTTTAATTTACATAGGCTGAGAAAACTATTTTACCTTTTTTCCTCAGTTTATCCGATTCCTATCTTTGTTTTGTTTGGTATTTTCGTAAGGTTCATCAATATATTATTATTTCTTTTCAATTATAATTGTTTTGGTTCTGATTTTGGTACGATTTGCCAATACAAATATTTCGCGGAAAAATAATAAATTTCATAGGGGCCATATACAATTCAGAGATGATATGAAATAAATAAAACATTCTAGTGAAATGAGAATCACAATATTTATTCAGGTTTATCAGACATAACAACTATGACAAGTCAATCGTTATAATTCAGATATTCTGTATATCGGAGGAAGTGGATAGAAACTGGATTAATGCGGTTTCAATTATTTAGTTTAGTTTATTGGATTTTTTTAAGATTCTTCTTAATCTTATAAAATATTCAACCAGAGTAGATGATAGCCTCGAGCGGAGTCGAGGTGCCATATTAACGTTTTTAAAAAATGTGTCATAGTTGAAGAAATGTAACGTTTTCAAGGAAAAATGGAAAATCGAGATGGTTGTTGGATTTGGTTCATAGCTGCGGGTGAAGGAAACGGTGTCTAAAACCGGTTATTCTGTTGTATAAATATTAAAATTTAATAATCACAACCCATAACCGTCCCACTGCTGGGCTCGGGTCTGAGGGGTAAGGCCATGGTCCACCAAGTTTGATTAAGTTGTATATCGATTTTGTTGTAAAACATGAAATAATAAAAACAGTGAACAATTTGTTTTGTGCTCACATTAACACTAACCAAACTACCACTAAACTCATAGCCGATACTGATGCTAGCGTGGAGGCAAATGGTCGCTATCTGATATATATAACATCTAGAATATTTACATTAAGTGTTACATCCAGCGTATCAAATTTTATAAATATTATTGTCTATCACAAACTTTACTTAGTTAAATACTTACACAGGAAAAGCTGTTTTGGTGTTTTCTAAAACCCACTATTAATGTATAGCAACACCACTGCATTGTAATTGCCCGAGCTCGGAATGTGAGCGGGCAACACAGAGACTTGCCGGAAAGTACTGTAGTCTAACTACAGTCACGCAACGGAGAGTTAGAACCCGCGCAATAGTGACCTGAGCCGAATGTGCTTATTACCATATTATACAATATTGTGTGCGAGTCATTAGACTTTATTGTTCAATCGTATTTATATTTTATACGAACTTAGAAACATCCCATGTGTGCATAATAAAAAATTATATTATGAATCACTCAGTGCATTTCATTACTGGTATATGAGGACACCATACAAAAATCCCTCAAAACTGCGGATTAGTGGACTTCACACACCCTCAAGAACATTATGGTGATCTCTCAGATTTGCAGGTTTCCTCACGATGTTTTCCTTCACCGAGGCAAGAGATAATTAACTAGCAATACGCACATAACTTTTTTAAAGTAAGATGTGCGTGCAGGATTCGCACTTACGCCCCCACGTTCGGGGAACCAGCGTTCGAACCACTAGGCTATCACTGCCTCGAGGATAGGTCCATCGAACTGTAAGAGTAGTTTAATAGATACATTTTTTGTTTGATTGAAATGATGTCGATTTTCAAATCGATTATTGACCTAACTAAGATTAAGTATTGGATGTCGTGAAGTTTTCCGAAAGGACTTAACTTCTGTAAGAAGAATACCTGAAGCTTAACGTGTTCTCCGAAGTACGAAAACGTTCTTTCATCCAACTTCAAACCGCGTCTGAACTTTCTTTCCGGTCACAGACGATTAACACGAGTTGGCATTTAGGCGCCTGACACACGTCGTGTCGCGAGAACAAACTTTTTCCCCAAATACATATCACTCGTTCGGAAATCTTACCTGTGACGTGCCCATGCGGTATTAAATTGTAGGGACTAAAACTTTATTGCTGACCTTTATATAACTAACGCTTAATAGACCGATACCTATTAATGTGTAATAAGGATAGCAAAATATCTGTACCACGATTCTCTGACGTTGAAAATTTGTGACTAACCTTGAATAGGACTGTTGGAGGTACTGTACTTAGTGATACCTGTTAGTATTACATGTTAATAACAATATCATTATGTTATTGTTCGTTAGTAAGAGGTCTATATAAACTGGTTAATATTGTAAGTATTAGTAATTGTCTAGTTAATAATCGTCCCCTTGTCCCCATTGTCTCCTTCTAAGTTGGTTACAGATGCTTTTCTGCCTCTGAAGACAGATGATCGTCTGTTGTATAAGTGTAGCCGGTAACCTAGAACGCTTAGAAGATCGCCTATACTATAAGCATAACTGGCCATCAAACACCCTTCAGACCGGAACAGAATTGTCACTTGGCAGAAATAGGTGTGACGGTGGTACCCTGGCGAACCGTACTTCTATACTTCTGTGTACCCATGCGCTGGTATATACAATAATAAAAATATTAAGAGAATATTTGTTAAACTGAGATATCATTATTGTCCTATCGTTCTTTTCTCCTCTCTTCTTTAGTGGGCGGCAGCGCGTTTGATGCTCTTGGAACATCAAGGGCAATACTGATGTTCGTTGATGACCCATCGATTTCCCATCAGTTGGCTAGTCTCCTTATTTTTCTGCTACTTACAAAATAACTAAATGGACAAATAAAAAAACGAACGGTAATATTTTCATGAAAATCCTATGCAAATAATTTAATAGATTAGTAAAACCATACCCAGACAACAGACAAATAGGCAAGTAGAAAAACATTCAGAAAATCTAAAAATCATTGCTATACGATCTATGCCCTGGTAAATAATAAATAAATAAACGTTAACACACTCATAACCCAGTGTAGAATTCCCTGAGTCGCGGGTGGCATGGACAACATTAGTAACACGCACTAACACCCATGACCCGAGAACAAATATTTATCTGTCACATAAATACCTACCCCGGCCGGGAATCGAACCCTGGACCTTTGCTTCGCGGGCAAGGTCAGTAACAACTAGGCTACGGGGCCGTCAAGTAGTAGACATTGAGTATAAAGTATTTAAATTGTGGCTGAATGGTTATTCTGTGAAGGAAATTAAATTTTTAAGATGTATCCCTAATAAAAAAAAAACAATTTTTTTGAACGCGTGCGATAAAACTACTATTTTTTTTTTCCGGAATTGAACCTTATTAACTTTTGATGGAAATATACGAGCATATATAATTCATTCGTGGTGAATCGCATAAACATCATTAAGCAACCATCTTGGATTATTCTTGGTAGGGTATTTGTTAAGAATTATGTTATCAATTGTGTTAATATTTGTGTGAAGCCTGCGTAGCTACCAACCGTTAGCTAAATTAAAACAAGCCTAAGACTTTTGTTTGTTTCTTTATGTATTTAGGATTAAATTAAACCGTTATATGTCCCATGCAATGCTTTATGCATTTGATTAATTATTAAGGTCAGTCCAATTTCGGGACTATTTCTTAACCATGGCTGTTCTAGTACTTTCGCAATGCCAATATTTTGGGGTGAAAAAACTCTTCTAGTACAAACTTAAATATCAAATCTTGTGTATGTGTGATCGAGAAACGATACAAAATATCTTCCTTGAATTAGTAAAATTTCAACTTAATTAAAGATAAGGAACGTCATGGGCTATTATTAAATAGCGTACTTCAAAAGTTATTTCTTTCATGCTACGTTCTCATTTAAACCATAAGATATGAAAGTGAAATAACAATGCAATGTTCTTCCATTTCATAATAGCTACGGAAAGCTATTCAGTAGACGGCAACAATATGGAACGAATGACGGAACATATTTTTGTTGTGGGAAAAACCTTTATAAATTTGTTTTAAGGTTAAAGGTTACTGTTTCAGTGTTCACGGCATGTTGTTTAATGGGGAATGAAATATGATCTTTTATTATATGACGTTTATGCTAATATTATAAATGGAATGTGTGTTTGTTTGTTTGTTCTTCCATGGTTCAACAGAGCGTTGTCATAGTATGATTTTTGGTGTAAGATAGTTGGGATGATAAAGAGTACCATAGGCTACTTTTTATCACGAAAATACATCTCATTTCTGTGATAAGATTCATTAAGATGTATATTTTGGTCATAAAGTGTTAAACAACTGAGCGTTGCCTAGCAACGAATGGTAGAAGGGAATCGACAACCTTTTTTATTGCATTTTTTTTTCCATGCGAGTGAAGCCGCAGACAACATCTAGTTACGTAAATCTTAATATCTTTAAAAATGTTTGCACGTATGTGTCTATGTATCAACAGTCATCTGTACCTATTAATAAAATTTAAATGTTTGTTAATTTGTTTGTAATGTAACTAAATGAGTACCATAGAAATATTTCCCGAAGCGAAGAGAAGGCGGATATGCAAGTATAAAAATGAAATTTTAATTAACCGCAATTATATACTCTTTATAAAAAATTCCACAGAGGAATTAACTTGACTTCTGCGTCTAAAGCGCTTAAAATCCACGGTAGATCTTCAATTCTTGCTGACCTTCACTCGCCGGCGCCACGTCGGATAAAAACAAACCTGCAGTTAGGTAGCCTGAACATATTTTTTTTACGTTACTGCTTATCAAACTGTATAGTTAAAACTGTAGGTTATAGGGAAAGCTGATAGTTTTACCTGACGTTAGCGAAGATACAGTCAACAATGGTAATGCGCACTAACCTAATACAATTATGTTATGCAATACCTGCGTACTACCTAATCTCCCTGCTACATTTGCGTCATAACGCATTAATTATCGCGCTAAAATAACACCACGTAGATGTAGCCAAAAGTTTAACGCGTTAATTAACACGTTAATCGATGAAAAAATTAACGGACAGTAAAATTTGTTTGTTCACGTATATTCGTTGATTAAGCGAGTCAAGCGAGCTGCATGCTACTTTTAACCCGTTCTCAATGCATTTTTTTTATTTCCTTAATATACAACATGGCAGGAATTTCTTTTCTTAAATGGCAAGGTCGAGAACATATTCCACGCTGCTCCAGTATGGTGTGAAGGAGAGGTTAGTGGCCAAACCAAGTGTCGGAAGTTTATGCCAGGCGAAGGTCGATAGGCTCGACGACTGCTGTCTAATGATACAATCGCACGAGTTTACGTGCCCTCCGAAGCACTGAAACGATGGAGAATTATTTGCCACTAGCGACAGTGGTAATGAGTGCATTCAACAATCGACTACGCACCTTGTTGCGTCAGTCGGATGGCCAGGGTAAGGTTTAGTATCTTAGGATGGACACAGACCGTCTTGGTTATGAGCGCTTTGAGAATACTCTTCACCGATTACACTTTTAGGATGCTTCTTCATTGACCCTAGTCCAACGTTGCTTGGTGCATTTAAGGCAACATAAACCTCTGTTCAAACTATCTGATCTCTGTCGGATTGCTTAGCAGATATATTTTTGAAACTGTGTTATTATCTCCATAACTTTCCACTATTCTACTGTTGTCCGGGCTTAGGCAAATCACTTGAGAGTTATTACAAGACAAATCAATTACTGACGCAACTATATGATTTCTATATTCTATTATTGTTTAAATGTTATTATTAAAATAACGAACCTTCCTATATTTTTGGCTGGGGCCGTTTAAATTCTCATCCCAAACTTATACGGATGGAGTGATGTTGGAGACAACAGAAGACGACCTGGTACTGGCTTTGTCTGTGAATTACATTTTAGTTTGATTATTAAGTCATTATTATCTTTCCGTGGAGATGCCTGGCTAACTCCCACCCCTTGTGTAAGTCAGCCGTTATAGGATATCTCGTGTTCGATCTGAAGGTTCGTGAGCAAATGTTTTTTCTTCTTTTTTTAATGGCCTGAATCAGACCTACCTCTCATTTTTCGGTTACTGATATCTATTTATCTAACAGCCTTCGAAGGTCCACTGCTGGACATAGGCCTTCCCTAATTTGCGCCACTCAAACCGGTCCTGAGCCTTCTGAATTGATTATGTTATTGATATAAAAAATAATAATAGTTTCCCAAGTAACAGTATAGTATAACTCTTAAAACGACACTAGATGCAAGGATTTTCGGATCTAAAAGTACCTTCAGCTTTGAAACCTTCTATGAAATACGTGAATTTTAAACTGTTTATTGTTTGCACCTCACAAAGCGAGCAAGCCCTAGATTGAAATTTGGTACAGGAAAATTATGTCAATAGCCATAATACGTTTATTTTTGGAAGGTAAACGTGAACAAAAAAACGTTTTGTCTAAAGAGGGTGATTGTTTCAATATGTGCATGGCTCATGTTGTAATTGGTAAAAATATCGGTAGATAAATATATTTATAAACAATAAACGCTAAATAAATAAACGTTAACACACTCATACCTCCGCAGTAGGATTCCCTGTGTCGCGGGTGTCATGGACAATAATAACACGTCAATGACACCCATGACCCGAGAACAAATATTTATCTGTCATATAAATATCTGCCCCGGCCGGGAATCTAACCCGGAACCCCTCGCTTCGCAGGCAAGGTTACTACCAACTAAGCTACGGGGGCCGTCAAAATTTTTTTGTTAATGAAGTTTTTCCTCTTCAACTCCATCTTCAGACTTGACGCCTGAACTTTACCGATCACTTACGGCCGCCGCAGGACTCCGGCCTTCGAGTATTTCATTAATAGGCCCAACTATCAAATTACGTTGAAACTCATCAAAGTACACTCGAGGTCGAATTTACAGGCCGACTTCGTAGTGAGCGATCCTGAAACTTGATATATAATGTTATAATATCATTCGATGATGATGGGTTAGTTTAGTTCCCTCGGGCCCTTTAATCTGGATACTTGCTTGTTTTATAAGGGAAAACTTAAGTGAGGTAACTTGTTTGAACCTCGCGATTCGGTTTTAATGAATACCAGAAACAGAGATATATACACGCGTAATCTACATACATACATATCGCGTTATCACGATAACTTCTCCACGTCCTCAGACGTATATGCATTAACTAAACAATAGCTAGGGTGCATATTATTGTAAAAATCTTGGCATAAGTCAATAGTCCTCTGGACTAGTATAAAGAAATTCTAACAGAAAGTAATTTGTGCAAGCATCGATGTTTTACTCTCGAGGAAACAAATGATACATCCTACGAATGCGTATGTCGCGTGAAACCATATTCCTGGGATATGACAAAGTAATCTCACTTGACCAAGACTACAAAGTTTATGGCATTCCTATAAATCAAGACTAAAGTAAGCGTGTAGCGGTTGTTTAATTTAGAAACACATAATTCTAGTTATCTAAGTTAGCAGAAGACATTTGCAAGCCCCACACGTCATTTAGCTCCTAAATCTCGAATCCCAGGACAGTTGGCCCACGTAATGTCCCGCGCAGGGACAATCAAAGTGGCCTTGATTCACTGCCACGGCGGTAATGAGCCGGGGCTGGCGACGTGAGGGTTGCATGGATACGACGAATGCTGCTCCTATTTTATCAGCCCTGAATTCTTGCTAGGACAAAGGAAAACGTGTGGAATTCGCTTTAAAATATATTATATTCGCTATAAAATTACTTAGCACGCAAAAGTTTGGAAATACATTTCGTAAAACAACGTTTAGAGATGTAATAGAAGAAGTCCACTTGTTTACACTTAAGCCATTTTTGACAATAGATATTTAATATATTAAAATGTTTTCCGTTGCAATCGGGTTTAGAGATTATAATTTATTTAAGTATTAAACAATTGTTTAATGAATTATTTTAACTATATAAAGAAGATGGATCCTATTACCAAAACATTACTTTCTAAGGGCGTGGAAGCACCACAGAATATACAACGAAAGCACTGTAATACAGCAAGTTAATCATATATCTACCTGATTAATTTCCACCACAATAGGAACCCTAGTGTAGGGGTTATGGATGTGTAACGGTTTATTGAAAAGGCATTTCAGGCATTTGACTGACTTAAGCACACCGGACACAACTGACGGCTGAGTAATACCAATGCTTCGGGCAAAAGCTTCATACATTCTTAATTAGGAAAGCTGAGACGACTGACGTGTGTAAATCGTGCCCTAGGGGGCGCTGGCGGAGCGCCGTAATGCGAGACGTATCCACATTACGTCCGCTAATGGAGTTTGTGATAATAGCGGCCAGTAGTGACGTTTCTGCGTTTGTCTAACTAACCTCAGTCGCCGCAAATACATGGAACCTCCTTGTATTGATTGCAGATTGCGAAATAATTTTGCAGTAATGGAAGTTGTTTCGGCGGTGTCCTGGTTTGTAGCTTTATTACTTTATCTGTCATTACAAGTAACAGTTACATTTATAGGTTTATAGGATCTAGAGTTGAGACTTAATGATATTTTAATGACAACTCATTAGCTATGGTAATCTTCATGTAACCAGATGTTACTTCAGAAAAAAGGGAGTAAAGAGTTTTGTTGTTGTCTAATACTTTCTTTTTATATTCAGTAGCATGGATATTTTAATATGTAGTTGTTAAAAAGTCAAGTATTGGGTAATATGAAAACAATACTATAAATATTACAATATATCATAAGTTTGTTTCTGAAGTACATTTAAAATTTTAAGGAACAAAAATACCGACCGATAAAAATCATGTAGGTACACGATGTTGTGGGCATCCAGTTATAAAGTTGATAAATTCTTTGAAGTAAAACTTCACTCCTCACTATTTATGAAGAATATATTTCGCGAAAGTATTACTTCTAATCTGGCAAATAGACTCTTAACTATCACAACACAATACAACAACACACATCACACTCATACCCCCTGCAGTAGGATTCACTGCGTCGCGGGTGACATAGACAACTTAAATAACACGTCACCAACACCCATGACCCAAGAACAAATATTTATCGGTCACATAAATATCTGCTCCGGCCGGGAATCGAACCCAGGACTTGCTTCGCAGGCAGGCTTACTAACAATTAGGCTACGAGGCCGTCTATCTACTTATTTATCACTTTGACACAAAGATTAATAAAATTAAAATGACGGCCTGTGTTGCGTAGAAAAATATATTTTACAGTGAAGTTACGCAATAAATCAACAGAATTGTGACGAGTGTCATCGCGACGTCAACTTGTCATCGATGAGTTGTGAATTGTCTCGTCATCGAACTATGACAGATTAATTAACCAACGCAATGGTATTGGTGACGGATTGAAACGCGTTATTAATTAAACAAGCTGGAAACTATAATCGAACCGGATACCTACGATGCTCATGAAATCATGAGGTTCAATAGTATCAAGCGTTTTTACTTTCCAGCTATTTAATTTGCCTTTTCTCGTCTTCTATAATAAAGAACTGTATCTAAGTCGTAGAATCAGAAGAAAATGTGTAAATAGCATTTAAATTATGAATTATCATCAAAACGATAGCCTAGTGATTCGAACGTTGATCTCCCGAACGTAGGGGAGTGAGTTCGAATCCTGCACGCACCTATAATTTTCAAAAAAGTTATTTGCGTATTACAACTTAATAATCATTTGCTTCGATGAAGG
>DWPA01001795.1:0-17400 GCA_018251375.1 Calpodes ethlius
CGAATTATTATAAAATATAAATTTATTAACGTTATGAAAATTCAGTACAATTTTGATGGTAACAGTCGTACCGTTACATCTTTTATTACACATTTTCTACGATATAGGAGTCGCGTTATCTACGGAATGTTAAGCTTTACATTGTGACAGGTATATTAACATTTTACAACACTACTAATATTCTATTCAGTTGTAGTAATATATAAACCTAAGGCTCTCCAAATTGGAAGTAATAATCGACTATCAACAGTCCAAGCTAATCTATCTAAAGTATAGGACATCACTAATTACTTAGAAGCGTACAACAATGTATGATAGGACTAGTATACACTTAAGGTTAATAATTAATCAAGCACTAAGTGCTTCTCTATAACAGAAAAGCTTTATATAACCATCTATATTTATATTGTGTAAAAGGTATGTGGTATGTATATTATAAAAATTATATTAGTATTGCAATACCTGTAACGTTGTTATATTGTAATAAAGGAAATGACAACAAAAAGTATTTAATAATGTCTACTAGTTAAGTTGTAAAATGAAATAAGTACATTTCACGCTTTATTGAGCGTATCATAGAAGATAATTGAACAGTAATTGTAAGGTTAGGGTTATTAATATCTCTTTGAAAGTATCGGTTTATTTTAAGTCTACTGTACTTTATTGAATGAGCATCAAACACGTTACTACGTAGCCATCGAGTTAGTGTCAAAATATAAAAAAAATAGTGTAAAAATTATAGTTTGATTTGCCGAATGTCCGTGACTTTCGCCGTATAGATGCATTTCAGTACCTTTCGAAAAGTGCAGTAAACAATCTTGAGTAATGGTATAATGAACTTGCCGACCGTAGAAAATTGTGTCCGTGAGTTTTTTTATCTTTGCGTCTCGTTAGCGAGTTTTGTTGCGATTTTGCTCCTTAGCCCGGAGGCACCGCGGCGGTCAAATAAAAGAAAATTATAGTTATAGGGCACTTTGCCGCTTATTATTTAACTAAGCCCCGTGAGCTGGTCCTGATCATCACCCGCCCTTCGTGTGGGAAAGAGCGAGACGCAACACGGATTCGCTCTTCTCGCACACTGAGTAAATTCGCTGCCATTTACGTTAACAAATCCGATCATCAGAGGCAATACACTGCGTCAATCTCGGCTCGATCTCGTTATAGGCGCTGTATCACCTTTTAATTGACACAATAACAACGTTGTTACAGTTGGAACACAAAAGGCGACCGCAAAGGCGGGGTCGGGCAATAACGATCATGTCAAAAGGAAGGCCCGACACACAACACGCGTTAAACACACGATCATAACATTTTATTAGTGCGCTGGTCAAAAGCAAGCAACCGCGAGACCGCCGTCAAAAGTTCAACGAAAAAAAACAACAGGTCAGCTCATAAAAAGGCGTAGAGTCACCGTGGGTTATTTTACATTCACCAAACCCCTTACATAAAAAATATACGGCAGCCAATAAAGCGTTATCGTTTAGAATACATTTAAAATTCACTGATTAAATTAATCACATGCAAGTGTACGCGTTAGCAAAATTGAATTCCGTCTTAAAGTGGCAGTTTAAATTATTTTGAACTTTGATATCAGGAAATTTTAAGTTCAAAACTCAACTACAACTTGAGCGAAATCAAAAATATCCTCATCTCAGATTCCAAGGGGATCTCATTTAAAGGAGCGGTAATTAGAAACTGAAAAAAAACTATAAATGGACAATGAGGAGACTCGATCGAATTCCTTAGCCCATTGAAGATCTGACCGAGCGACCATAAAAACCGTAGATACCTACACGTAGGTAATACACAGGTTATAAGGGGGCATAAAAAAGTAGGGACCGCGTCGGAGGTCGGCTTGACTACCCGAGAAACAAAGAATTCGTTTATTTTTTAACAGCTCGCCCGTACACAAAAGGAGGCTGCGCGGCACGAAAAACGAACCAAACGAGAGCACCTTGTTAACCTTTTTAAAAAGAAATCGCGCGACCGCTAACTAGAATTTCGGCTCGAAAACCGAGAAAAGTTCGCACCGTGCGGTGCGGCGGCCGCGCTCGGCGCCTGCGCAATCATTATGTAAATTCAGAACATAAACGCGTCAAAAAATTTGGATGCGGCACCATCTTCACGGCTCGTTACAAAATGATGTGCATCAAATTATTGATGGTTTTGTATCTTTTGCGACCGTTCCGCGTTCGGGCCTGATATCTCATGTCAGAATCTTGTATTCAAATTGCGGATCCCGTTTCATACTTTTAACGGTATTGTTAATGGTCAGAGATGTGTCATTGAATAGAAGGGATCTTGTGTGTATAATGGTCCTTTAATTCAGTCCATTCATTATTTTGTTAGCGACCGCTAACAACCCGTATGCTCGTAAAATTTGACTGCGCATAATAAGAGCTATTATCGCACGGGACGCGCGTGGCCCCACGTATCATACAGTGCGCAGTGGTGCCCTCCTCATTAACTGAAAATCGCTCTAAACGGTAATAACATCTTCGAGCATCGGCGATGGACGCCGTCCGCCCTCAAATTAACCAAACAAGCGCAAATTTTCTTCGACTTAAAATATAATGAAGAAACGTCAGACATTACGCAATTTCAGAGATAAGTTTTTTTAATGGAAATTAAATGAAAATTTATGATGTCTTTGCCCCTTAGGATGGTACGTCGCAGGTAGTAACAAGAAATAATTGTGCTTTACAAATAAAGATCGAGTGGTAATGTTGAGCTAAATGTGACGGCTAAGCAGCGTAATTACAAGGGCTCGGTCTCACTGAAATAACTGTTTATAATTGAAGCGGCACGGCTTACGGCGGGTAAATGTAGGAGGTTTTATGTGAAAACGCTGCTAATGAGGGAATGGATCGCGGCCCTAATGACTCGGACATAGTTCATGAAATCGAGCGGAGCGTGCACTCGCTATTACACTACATGACACTGGACTCTGCGTTTCTTTTTATCATCTCCCACAATAATGACGTAAGTGTGTTTTTGCAATATCTTCTCCGGTTGACTTTGAAATGTGTTTTGTATTATGGTTGTTTTTAGGAACATTTAAATAATCTTTACAGTAAGATTGCATGATGTATAGTATAGTATTATAATATTATATACAATAAAATAAAATATACACACACATCAAAATAAGTAGGAAGCAGATGAAATAATTAAATAAAAGCATTTTTTTTTACTTAAAATATAGCACATTATACCCGTTATAGATTTTGAGAACAAATAAGGTGTAATTTATGTATTATAAATAATATTTTTTTTACGTTTAGTTAAATTATTATTTTGCAAAAATAAGCGCACTAAATAGTAATGCAATAAAAGTATTTATCTAGAAATATGTGTTTCATAATTATTTAAAAACGGTAAAGTACCTAAGTAACATCCCGAGATGGTGACTAACAATTAAACATAAGTTGCTATGTAATAGTAAATAAATAAAAATCACATCAAATTACTATAATAATTGTTACGCTACAAAAAGATTTTATTAATGCACTGTGGTACTGAACGTAGCGTGAGTTTGTGTACATATTTTTTCCATTGCGGATGTTAAATGGGTTTTTTAAGTTTAGTACCTTGTGAGCCGGAATTGTACCTTACTCAATCCATAAATTGCAAAATAATGGCAGTCTACATTAAAAGTGGTTGCGAAAAACACTTCCGGGAAAAAATATTGTTTAGCCGTCCGTTATACTTTATTCGTATTAGACAAATTAACGCAGATTTGTCGGTCTCAATTATAAATTGTGCTTAAATAATGACCAAATAATAAAACTTATCTATAATTATAGCTTTAATCTACGAATATTTACCGACTTCATTACGCGTATACATTATTGGTATTCTATTCATACTAATGGCAGTAAAAAGGCGTTAATTATGGGAACTTTTTATGATAATGAATTAACAAATGAGCGTGAACTCCAACTACGGGTGCGGAATGTGACTACCGATGGTTGACTACTGAACCTCATAAAATAATAATTAATAAAATTGAACTTATTACATATTGGTAAACGTGACTTTTTGTACTCGGTATTTAATAAATGCGTTCAAATCAAAGGATTTTTTACGTTAGTTCTATTAAATCCTAAGGCTAAATCGTTATTTAACATCAGGCGAAATTATAATAAATGATTAAATAAATGAATTCTTTACCGCATATTGGAGCTTAATCCACCACGCACCAGTATAAGAGCGCAGTGGATCGTCAATCAAGTTCATAATTAAAATCATTTATTCATATAGGCACTAATATATTTAATACGTCAACATCTATTATAGGATTTCAACTGGATATTCAGTAAAGCTAAAGACTACTAGACGAACCCGCCAACTACGGACATAAATTTTATCACTTGCTTCTGTATCGTAGCAGTATTAAAAAAAATTAAGAGCCTAGTTTGACCTAGTAAAGGCGTTTTATTTAAGAGTCACTGATAGTGAACAGCATTTGAACTCTTTTACTAGTAAGTATTGAAATTAAATATAAATTATAAGCGAAATATATTTTCGGACATATTCGTGCACTATAAAGATATATAAAATGTTGAATTAAAAGAATAATTACAAACAGTTACATTTTTTTAAATCATACATTTATTTACTTTTATATTTACAGATACATTTTATGTATTTTTACAGTTACATTTTACAGTATTGGTATTCAATTTCTATCGGGATGTTTCGATTTGAAGTCCCATAGTAATTCCAATATTTAGGTATATGTTTGTAAATTGTAAAATAATATCCGTTTTTCTGATAGGAAAATTATGTAAATAATTAAATACTATCAAGAGAATAACCGCAATTTTTCAGCGCCATACTATGTAAGGGTTATGCTTCTCTAAGATTTGAGTCAAGTGAAGCACTGCTATTATGAAGTTTTAATATCCATGTATATACGTAACAGAATCATCTATAAATATATTAATGAATTCATGAGAAGTGACTTAAAGAAAACCGACCCAAAACGTACCGGTACGTAAAAGCAAGCAAGAATGTCACGATGTAACATCTCGTAGAGTTGAAGTGCTTAATTAACAGTCATGATGCAAACTAGCGAACATGATCTGAACGGATCTTACGAATGAGTAGGTCCCCGTATTTTTTATAACTCAACACTTAAATCATTTCATGGCCCTATATAGAAGGACCGGCTATAGTACTAATAATTACGAAACATACCCTCCAAGCGCGGACATAACTGTGCGGCTCTTAAAGGATAAAAACATTTAGTCTGATATGTCATTCCGGTAACAGCTAGTTTAATTGCAGTTTAAGCTCAGTTAGTTCTGATCTTCGTGTTAACATTGTATAGACGAGATCGAACCAAGTTTTTGCGTGTAATGAAATTGTAAGCTCTGCCGTATCGGACGGTAGAGATTGGAGCGACAATGAGACGGACGGGAGTAAGCGCGTCCATTGTGACCGGATGGACACTTATTTTATAAATACAACAATGCTACATAAGCTTTCTTGTACCTTAATGAGATAGCTCAAATTAATCTCTAGGGGAATCACCTGTTACTTAGAAGTAGATCTTGCTACAACTTAGCTAGCTACGAGTGTAATAATTAAATAACTTAACTTCTCACAAATTATTTTGACTTATATTAATTAATATTTTTTACATTAATTCATTTGATTAATTATTTAAGCGATTATAAAAAGGTAAAATTTGAAAAAATATATATAAAAAAAAATCTTACTGCTTCTCGCTGAACTCGATCTGTAGGGTCGACATCTATCCACAATACCACTATCACAGTCACTGTATTGGCTAACTATTCTAGTCCTAGAACATTGTTCACAACCTGAAGGCCTGTGCACAGCCTTCGGGCAGTCCGAGACGGGACACTGTAACGGCTTGCAACAGGTGTCCGACACCTCCATCTTCTCTCTTATTATCACAGTACCGGCTTGTCTGAACGACGCAAAGTACGGGATTTTAGTGTAATCCATTTCAGTCGATCTCAATTGACATCCCCGAAATGGTGTGATGTCGCACGCGCCGTGTCAGGTAAGCGACTAAATGAATTGGTGTGACGGCGCGTAAGATAAAGCCAAGCAAGCACATGGCGCTGGCAGTGGGGGACTCAATAACGAATAATAGGTAGGGTTCTCCTTTGGCGGGCGGCTGCGGCCAATGGTGGCAGCGCGGAGGGCGGAACCCGATCCACCCAACGCAAGTACCTTTATGTAGCCGAGGGTCCGGACCGCAGCGCTCGCTATTTAGGGGTTGCTTCACGCACTTCTGTTTTCAAACTCGTATACGAAATTCGAACACCGCGAAGAATTTGAACGTTTCAAAATTTTATTATTAAATTTAAATTGACTACGTAACCATTATTAATTTTTATTCAAAATTAAATAATGGACGTGAGAAAAATTCTCAGCTATTTATGAATGATTTACCGTGACGTAATAAAGCGGTTATCAATTACAGATAGTAATCAGGTTCATATTCTTGACAAAGTGGTTTAATTAAGAAATATTTATTTTTTGTTATTATTAATAAAATATAAATTTGTTACACTGAAAAATAAAAATTTTGCTAAATAACAAAATTCATGACAAATTATCAATTAATACAAAACGTGTAGTTTTAAAAAAACAAATCGTAATTTTATGTATTAAAAATATTAATTATAAAAAAAAAAAAAAAAAAGAAATACTGTCGATGTTTAGTTATAAAAGTAATTTATTAAACTCTTCGGAATTAAATTCCCACGCGAATTTTATTTGGCGATTGTCTTACATAGGTATTGTCACGTAACAAAAAGTAAACATTTCATTATAAACAACGCACTGTTAAATATATCTACATGTGGGCGAGCCTAAAAATAATCAGCATGGCATTTTATTATATCGATTAATTTGAAATAAATTTTATATTATCGAATATCGATTATTTAGCAACTACTTTTTATTTTAGTTACAATTATTCGGTCCTCTAGAATAGGTCATTCTTACAATCATTTAATTTTAATCATTCATTTATATACAATTTTTAAATTAAATATAGTAGTTAAAATAATAAATATCACCCGTGATCACTATCAATATGATTATATTTAATAATTAAATGTTTACACTGACCCTATCCTATTTATTTAAAAAACTTTGAAATAATAAACAAATGCATCACCCAAAAAATAGAAATAACATCTATATACACACATTTATATTACAAAAAAAAAACCTTTTTTTAATAAATAATACTCTACATTATGTTAGTCTTACAAACATTTATGTGGACATGTGAAATATTCTTGGCAATTAAGTAATTTATATAACTACTAGCTATAAAATTGTAATATATATATTGTTATAATGGACGTGTAGTATGTAGTACATAGAGTAGAAAAGATAGAAAAATAAACCATTCGACTAAACATCCAACTCATCGTTTTGTTTTGCTAAAATCAAGGTCGCATATTTGCTTTGGCAACTGTTATAATTTCTTCAGTGATTTTATTCAGTTTGAGTCATTCAGAATTGTTTCTTCAGTTAGTCATTAAATATTTCAGTTGACTCAGAAGCCACTGGTGTGTTTTAACGAACATACAAGTAATGTATATACCGAGATAATACATACGGATACATATACTTTCTCTCTTGCGTTTCGTTATGAAATATTTTTCTAAAGAACTTATGTGCCGAAGGTCACATATGTAACTATGACTAATGTAGCCCAAATATGGGAAAATTTCCCCGGAGAAGGATGAAGATTTTTATTTACTTAATTATAATATGGACATATTCAAGGCAAATTGTGAATGGGTTTCGCTTAATTACATTATAATCCATTTTACTGTCCAGCATTACCTACTTACCATCAGATATGATGACACCTTATGGTTAAGAAAAAAAAATATATATTATCGTATCCCAATGCAATCTACGAAAGAAAATAAATAACTTAAAACTAAAGATACACATGATCTTATTACATTTTTTTAAAGTTAAATTTTATACTATATATTTTTTTATTTAAAAATTAAAAGGATAACCTATTCCTCGCCACAATTTCATCATTTATTATATCACAAAAGAATTATTAACCTTTACAATATTAATGAATAAGATTTAGAATTGTTTTTTTTATGATAACGCTTAATAATTAAATAACTTAATAATGATAACAATAAGTTCTTAAAAAAATAATTTCGTCCGATAAACTTGGAGAAAATTAATGTCACACGCAGAAAGTTCATACTTCAAGAATCGATATAGGCACATTATAACTATCTCGCAAAAATCGCTTTATCATCTTCGTGGTGATTCGGACTCATGAACCGGATGACAACTTACGTCACATTTCAGTTCCGTGAATGTTCATCACGCCATAGTAACACCTGTGCCTGTATTTGCTAAGAGTTTCCTGTTGATAGTACCTACGGTAGAACGTCGTAGGTGTCCTATAGCTACGCGTTACGACTGATAAGACGGGATCCGTCGCACGTCGACATACTGTCTAGCAATTTCATTCATTACAACGCCTACATTATAAAGTTTATATTAAAGTTTAAAGCTCTCTTTATTACTAAGAGTGTAGTGTTCTTCTAGTGGTGGAATTCCAACATAAACGTCATTAAAAAATAAATAAAAATTAAAAACATATTTTTTTGTACATTAATATTTATTGACCGAAACTATAAAATTTTACATGTAATTACAATATAAAATACTTCAGTTTTATCACAAGAAAGTGAGAAAATAAATAATTTTTTTTTACTTTAAACCCTAAGTTAAATAAATAGGTTGACAAACAGGAGAAAGAAAGGCGTCACATTTCTCCCTTAGCCTATTTATTCATAGATATTTTTAAAAGCTAAGAAATATTGTAAGCTAATAACTTTTATACAATATTAAAAAAAATACCTGTAAACTCTAGTTCAATATGGAACTAATTTGCAAATTTTATAAGAAAACAGATAGGCCTGACTATTGTCAGATTGAGATATTTATCATCTGTATTATTTATCTGTGATACGAGGAGTGTTGGGCCTGCCGTTTAGCACGTAGCGAAAACTCTATTATCACTAACTCAATCTTAGATAAAGTATAAAAACAATATTAATTTTTATTTGTTATTTAAAAAGTCATCAAAATTAAACTTTTAAAACCAGCGACAAGTATCCTGTTACAAACTAATACAGGTCTAAGAACTGTTCTAAAAATAACTTTTAGCCTTAGAGTATCCGTTATTAATCTCAGCTTAGTCTTAAACAAAACAAATGCGGTTTAGATAACGCAATTACAGTCAGGTTTCTCCTATAGCCTGCGTAGGCTTCAACGGAATTGCGCTCAGTTGTTTGAAATACCTATTAAGGTCAAGCGGACTTCGGCTATCGGGCGAATCGGAAAATACTTTACCTGTACGTCATCAATGACGTCTAGGAAGTTTTCTTACTGGCCAATAACTCCCGTCATCCTTTCTCAAGGGGAACATTCTATGTTGGTATTCTTAAAAACGGACGTAACGTTTTTACGTAACAATCTATTTTTATACCAGGGACAAGTACTTTACTAGAGTTAACAAGTTTGTATAATAATTTAACTGCAAGTTTTCCTAGTAATTATTCCAACGACTTATTACTTATTTTACTGATTGAATATTTTATATTTATAACGTGTTCCTTACTACAATATTAATAGATAAATGTACAAGTACATGAAAAACAATAAGAATAATGTATGAAGTAAACGTAAAGATTTCTTATGATCTTAATTTTATTACAACATTCAAACAAACATTTCAGTTGTTTTAATGTAATGAAAACTATTAAAAAGCTTGCGAATAACTCAAAATCCATGAAATTGAATGAATAGGCTCTCTATAAGTTAGTGCGCACAACATCATAGGCTACATCGCCACTTACCATCAGGTAGGATAGTAGTCAAGCACTGACTTATACTATGTAAAAAAAAAAATTGACCGTATATGAATTATCTTTTCGACTGTGTTTTTACGCGTGATCATACATTATTTACTTATTTATTCATAATAAGCAACAATACTAACATTAAGTTATTCCTTTACATAAACAATATATAAAAGACGCAGTGACTACATATAATTTTAATTCTATATTCTATCACAGAGCAAACTTTCCTTAACATATTTTTATGATATATTTATTAAGTTACGCTATTCAATATAAAAATGTAATTACAAAAAAATATTATAAAGCTTAAGTGACATTTATGTAGATATTATTGATTTAAAAGGGTACATTTCATTATTGTATTTGTATTGAGAATATTTATATATATTTATCGTTTTTCCTATTAAGTTTTTACCTATAGACTACACGGTTGATCGAGCACGCTCTTCAAAAACTTTATTTGTACTTAAAAGTAGGATAAGAAGTCTCATTGACATTAAGACAAAATATATTTACAATATAATCCATATCTATCTATTTAAAAGATATATTTAGTTAAAACGATAGGAAACTAAACAATCTTAATTAGGTACTCATTACACTTATTATTTTCTTTTTATAAGTTAATGCTTCGATACACAATAATCCGTGATAGTGAGCAAGGTAAAGTCTAAGATAGAATGTTAGTGTACTGACAATGTAAGAGCTTATTTATTCTTCTTTCTCATGAAACTGCTCAGAAATAGAAGATATTTTCCGTTTGTTCTTTTCAGAAGTATATTAAAAATTATTGAAGACGATAATAAACTTTTCCTCCCTCGACCTTTAAATGGCGTGGATGGTCTTGGTGTTCGTACTGTTCAGAATTTTTTGGTCGTTTATAGCTACTATACTTGCTATTTCTATCCGTCAGACTTTAGATACCCAGGGCTTATATAACTTAAATCCAACCCTCGATATTCAAAGTCTAAGAACAACCTTAAGTCACTCGACTCGGACTGGTTCTAAGCCTATTGAATTTTTATATGACCGATGCTATTTGAAGTCGTCAGTCCCTTGATCGAGGGTTTCTTATACGCCTCTTTTCGAGATATCTTCATTCAAACATATATCTGATTGAACGATATATCTAACTCAAGATTTATAGGCCCTATGTACTAGTTAGCTAATGTGATAGATTATACAATGGTAGAAATTTCGCAAGTAACTGATCTACTTCTTACAAACTACAAACAATATATTTGAAATGAGTTCATTTACGAAAAACAAAGAACAGAAAATAAGCGGGAAAATATTAATTAATGAACTGAAATCACAAGAGTGGTTACAATTTATCACAACGTAAACAATACGTTATAACTAATTTTCCTGGTGATAGCAAAAATTTATGGTTAATACACTTTGAAATAAGAAGAATCCTGTTACGTATACCACTAAATGGTAATGACTCCCTTACTTCAACCACGTCATGCTGATGAGTTAATTGGTTAGAGGCACGTACTCCATTTGTCTCCGATGCCGTCAGCAATCATCTTGTTCCTGAAGACTAATTATTACACTGAGTAATACAGGGTAACCGAACTTAAAACGAATATTGTCCAGACACTTTAATTGTTTTCAATTTTTTCCAGCGTGAAAAAAATTGCAATGTAAAGCATCTATCAATAAATAACAATGATATGAGTCGGTACCCGAAACGGTACCTCATAAAATGGTGTTCGTTGTACGTCTACGGAAAACGATATTGAAATATTCTCCTGTTGATATATTTTGAACGAAGCAGTGTTATTCTGGACTTAATAAAATATAAAAATAACTTGTTCTAACGTAATAAAAAATATAGCGCATCAAAAATTGTTGCAAGCGATATTTGGAATTACATAATTATTATTTATTATATTTCATCGCTTTATATATCAATTGAAAAAAAAAATATTGTACCTATTCGCATAATCTTAATATGATTTCTATTTCTTTTTTTCAATAAATGTGATAGAAAAGTAATTAATTTCTAAGATACATAGACTGGTAAGAATTTGTTTTAAAAGCTATGTTGTACTAGTAAGAAGAATATGATTATTAAACATTCCCATAAGTTTTTCATGGTAAAGGTGAAATTATAGCTTGTTGAAAACTTTCATTATTTTTGTTAAAGATTTCGTTTATAATTTTTATTGTTTTAAATGACAATGTATTCTCCATATTTAAAAAAAGAAAAGAGAAAATTTAATTGAAATAGAAAACTCCTTAAATAGCAGATTACCTTGCCACTGTTATTCATTGGACGTAAAATGATATCAAACAAGCATATAAAAAATAGGTACGTTTTTGAAAATTTTCATAAATAAGTCAATTTTTTTGTATTTAAAATATGAGTGCCTTACGGGCAATCACAATAAGAAAGGATTAGGAATCATGATCTATTTCTAAAGGTCTGCGAGTATAATTATAATTAATTCTTGTAGGAAGTATCACTACTACATTGCTGTAATAACTTTACATATTTAATGCAATTAAAACGGAATATCCGTAAATATTGATCACTCGTCAATTCTATTATTAAAGTCGTGCTGAATATTTAGTATAAACTTTATCCGGGCGCATTTCCGATCTGGAAATACCTTACACGACCAAATCACAAGATCGACTGATAGTGTGAATTGGTGTGACATACGTGTGACATATTTTAGGTTCGTGTGACAGTTACATGTTCTTAGTTAAAGAGATACACGCGAAGATAATCCCATATTTACATACGAACCGACACGGATTTATTTTGTCACTAAGCGTTGCTTCCGTCACGCCGCAATGCGAGCACCATCTAGTACCTGTTCATTCATATTGTATCACTACTTATAATAGATTTGGCTGTCCTAATTATATTGAGGGATGTATCTAATAATATTTGTTAGTGATGTCCCTGGTAAGATGTGTATATACCAGTCACTACTAAAAATGATCCAAATATTATTTTTATGTGTAATTTGTTAGTTATAAATGTCTGTTATTAAGAACTACATATTTATAATGATAAAAAAATGTTTAAAACCTTTATCGTAATTATTTTCCAACTGTATTGTTAGACTCTATAAACTAAGATAAGAGTATATCTCGAGACAAATCAAATGAGCCCAAACTCGAAAGGGTTGTGTCGCTCCATTTCAAAGTTCCTATGGTCATCTTCTGGCCATGTTTTTAGACCAGCTCTATGAAATCACACTCACTTGTCATTGTTTTCACTGGATTCAAAATTTAAATCAATCGAACACCGGGAATATATATAGGTTGATTATTTTTGCAAAATTTGATTACATACAGATTGAAACTCAATATAAGCTGTTACAATCAGCCAAGTTACGAATTCTATCCGAACGCAGATCTAAATCGATTTCAAACTACTTTTTTTATTACTTGAAGTGCAGTAAAGCGACTATCCTGTATTTCAGTTAGTACTGGCTCTATCTGCTGAGATAGATGTTCAAGTTTCGATTCTAAATAGTATATATTTATACTCTAAATCTAATAATTGATAGAATTTTTTTTTCTCGAGTCATAGATGTAGCTTTAGGTATACTATATATACATCCACAATAAGTGTAATAATGGAATATTAATTTTTATATATCTTATACATACTTCAGAAAAGTATTTGTCCATCTTTACAATGATAAATATAATAAGTTGTTCGGAAAGATCGTGCCGAATTCGATAGGTAGCGCGTGAGACCTGACTAAATATATCACAATTTTGAAAATAAATGACATGTGTACATATTCTAAAAGAGATGGCTTAAGCCATATATGAATAAAAAGTTTGGTTAGAATATTCGATATTTCAATGAGCTACGTTTTAATTGTACCAAAATAGCGGTAGGAACTTTCCTGACAACCCAATAATAATCTCATTCTTCCTACGTAATATAAAATCGATTTATACTATGTATTATGAAAAATAAAATCGATTAAACATTAAAATTCGTCTAAGTGTTATAGACGAACAGCAAACAAATATAAAATGACTTAATGAGCTCATTAGACTCATATTACACGTGTCTTTAACACCTCACATATTTACATCTCATTAGAACGTCCGTGTCTCGTGCTGACTAATATTATTGAGTACTTATTTAACAGGACTTGGCGTTGCCGCAAAAAAGTCGCAAAACAACGCGAAGCTTGGAGCTCGAAACGCTTTCGAAGAATGAATGGGTGAGAATACCGGTCGTGCTGATAAAATAGAGACATTTTTTGTTGATATCGACGTATGTATTTTTAAATATATTAAAACGACAAAATGTAATTTCGTCATCCGTTTTATTAGCATTCTCTTGTTTTGTTTTTTTTGTTATATTAGCTGTCAATTGACCTGCTGTTATTGACCGTCTTCTTGATGGTAAGTGGCAACCGTCGTCCATGGAAATCAGCAACAGTGAAGGTATCACTGGTATATTACTCGTGAAGAAACAAGAGACGATAAAGGTTTTTTTTTTTTTAATTTGTATTAGTAGTTGACAAGGAGTACATTAGCCACCTGACGTTAAGTAGCCGCCCGCATTCATAGACATCATTAACATCGGAGGCTTCACACACAGGGTGCTAGTCAAAAAGGAATTGGGAAAAACCGAAATTCGATGCCGACAACCATATTACTGATTAACTATACGTTTAAAAATAGAAAAAATAATTTAGTTACTTCGATTACTTAATTTTTTGTTGTTCAAATAATGTAGGGTAGAAATTGACGCAGAAGAATGACTCTCACACGAAAGACTAATGTTTAAATTTAAAAAACTTCAAATTACGCTCGAATTTTGAACCCTGGATAACGAGCTTACTGGAACATTGTCCCGGTTAGTTAGACCCTTTTAGATACTTGAGATGTTTGTTCCAATATTTTTACTGCAGCGTTGGAAAACAACAATGAGAAAATTCTAAGAATACGTTGTTCTATAAACAATTTAATGATCTACACTACAACTTATCAATCAAATCCACGATTCAATGAACTTTTCCACGTGTTTCATAGATTGTGTATTACAATTACTTCGTATGTTCTTTTACCTGCATGACGTAGTTACGTATTCCTTTGTTAATCAGAATAAAAAATTAATTGTGCGCCATGTTTTTTGGACACCCTGGTTTTTACCCGGAACAATCGAATGACTACTATTAAGTCATCTAATTAAAATGTTTAATACAGTGATGCTTTTATCGACAGTCGATATCATATAAAAACGAACCCGGATTGAATTCTTAACTCTCTTCGCGTGAGCGGTTCAACAATCTTATTTACCAACGTAAATAAAAAAATATATATAATGTATCTAATGCTCCCATTTAAGATTTACATTGCAAAAGCAATCAGTCAGAAACGAAAACAAATTACGTGTAGATACTAAGTTCCTGTACGTTATTTTTTTCTACTGAATGGCATTCCTCAATGTTTCATCTAAATGTAACTATTACGTGTCGTATTTCAGTTGTATTATTTAAATAACAATTTAATTTTCTTATTATTGTATTGTTTGAAAATATAAATTTATAAAAGTTAATAATTGGAACACTTAGCTTGGAAGGTGAAATTTCAAAGTCGCTAATCGGTTTAGATTTTTCAAAAATCATTATCAAACAAATATGAGAAACATGTGACAAATAAACAATGAATAGTAAATAGTGTGAAAAAAATATGAAACCTATTATATGATTTGTGAAAAGAACACTTTAATTTTCGCAAGCTGTTTATTAGCGACCATAAAACAGACAACTTCTGTTCAAGCTACTTTTTACAACTCTGTCGCCTTATTTTCTTTACCGTTAACAGATGCACATTAGAGACAAAAGCCTAAGTTAACTTTCACTACGTTATATATGACGCAATAAATTGGCGCATTGTCGGCCATTGGGGTAGCTTTTAAGACTCTATTTCGAATCTTTGTTTCTATTTTAACGGTAATAGTTTTCGAACCGCTCTGAGGAGGTCTACAAAGCTTCCCCACAAAAAGCGTGCGACTGCTTAAGGAATTTCAGATGCATTGTCGCATTGTTTGTTATATCGAATATTAGGGTTGCTACTTTAAAGTTTTGTACTCTTGTATAATTGAAAGTTTTCAACGGGCATCTTGCTATGATTCTATAATATAGTTTAAACCCACTGTTAATTCCACGGTGAGATTCACGCGCTTTCGATTCGATTTTGCATCGATAATTTACCACAATTGCCGTGCCATCAAAATAATATTTTTTTTTGTTTCAGTCATTAAAGCTGGACGTATATAATTAATTCAGTAATCGAAAATAACAACCTTTTTTATATACTTAAATTTGAAGGCAGTAGTATATATCTTTTAATACCAAACAAAGCTAAATATATTATTCGATTTAAATATAAATTTAGTTAAATAAACAATTATATGGATATTATTAAAATTAAATATTTAAAATTTTAATAAAAGATTTACTATAATTTATAATCAATACAAAACTCAACTATTATATCTATTTACCGACAACCCTAAGCTATAGAATCGGGACACTTTTAATATTCGCCGTTCGGATGCAGTACAATAAAGTTTTAACAAGTGAACACCGTGAAATTTGGTTTAGCGACCGTGTCAATAGATGTATTATGGCATTTTTGTGTTTGATAAATTACGCGTCAACAATACGCCCCTTTCGGTTCAAGTGCAAACTTGTTCACATTGTGTTATAGGGTACAGGATGTAGAGATGTTCCATTAGTACAGCTTATTTAAGTTTATTATATTCGATTGGAATATCTACTTATAGTTTAGCTTTAGTGATAATAGTTCCTGTACTTAAACTACCGATGTTAATTATGTATGTATATAATCTTAATATTTATTACCAATTATTGTAATTACATTTTTTAAATTACATCGTTTTCGTACAACAATAATATTGTATAATGCCTAAATAATTATTTTCCTAACATAATGTTGGCCTAAAGTGAAGCATGTAAATTATGTGTGTGGTAATAAAGTATACTAACGATCGCTGAGAAATTGTTTTTTTTTAACAATGGAATGTGGTACTTAACTGGAAATAATAAAAAATGGGGAAATTTATCCTTTTTCATTTATGGAAATATTTACATCTTACCAGAGCCACTTTGAAATATGTATAATTTATAACAATTGCATTTCTAAGCGTTATACATAAATGAACATGAATACGTAGATGTGTTTGTCAACTAATTTTGTTACTTTTTGCTTGGTTTGACGAGCTATAATATTATTTATAAAAAATATTGTCTTTATATTTCATTATAATGATTCTCAGTTGCTTTAAATTATTATTAGCTATAAATGAGAAATAGAACATGTATAACTAACTTATTTACGGAAATAAAAAAAAATAAGCATACAAATTAATAATTCATTTCCTCAGATAATAGACCATTTGGAGACCTATCATAATTATAATCACAAGCCATAACTTTCTCACTGCTGGGTTCGGGCCCCACACAATGTGAGG
>DWPA01001796.1:0-17400 GCA_018251375.1 Calpodes ethlius
GTAAGGTTTATGCATTATGTCACTATCTACATGACTATCTAATATGGTGAACCTACAACTTTTACACTTCATGTATAGTACATTGTAACATGTTCTCAGGAAATATAATATCAGTATTATATGAAACAAGTAACAAAAGAAGTTCTTAAATTAAAATTTTGTCCAGTTTGGCATAATTGCGTTCATGGGCGACCGTGACTAACCGTGACCAAGTGGTCACTATGACCCATAACCAACTGAAAGTAAGTCGTCTTTTTGGCTCTTCTGCTCCTTTGTTGGCTATTTAAATAACAAATAAAGGTACATGATGTTTATACTAAACGATTACGTTGTATTTGATTGTAATGTCTTGCGTGACTCTTTTTGCTTCAACTTATTTAGCGTTATTTATATTACATTAAACAATGTTTATTGTTACATTACGGTTATTAATGTTGTTATACTAATTTATTATTTTTAAAGGCTCACAATGGATACATGTACCATTTCGTTTATAATTTCGTATTCAATCTATACTTTACTAATATTATAAATGCAAAATTGTAGTTGGGAGGATGAAGAGTCCTATAGGCTAATTTTACCCCGAAAAAACCATGTCATTTCTTTAACAAAAAAGTCTAGTGACCAATGACAGAAAGGAATTGTCAACTATTTATTGGTATTCTTTTATCCCAAGCGGGCGAAGACGATGCATCCAGTGTATAACATACGAGTATGTGTGTATCTTATTTTATATTATCCATCAGTAGTAGTATCCATCAGTAAGTTTTTGATTACAACCACAGAACATCCTTTATGAAACATATCGGAAACTTTAAGACTACTCAGAGTTCCCATAAAAGCGATGCGTAAATAAGATTGTTCTTTGTTGAATGCCGCACAGCTTTGAAGTGGTTCAAACTCGTACATCGTTATTACTATAACGTCTTTAACTCTTCTGGTACTATCTGTGAATAATAAGTGTTTACAGTTTAAGCATTAGGTAAATTGATGTTATTATTAATACTTTAAATTTTCGAGATTTTCGTAGATTATCCATACAGATATTATAAATGCGAAAGTGTGTATGTATCTTTGTCCTTCTTTCAGGACTCCAACGGAACCACAGTTTTAAACTATTGCTACTGTTTACGAACATTACAATTGTAAAATTATTTTTGCTAATAAATAAATAAAATAAATAAATTTGTTGATAACAAAGCGGTGCCTAGCAGTCATAAAGGATTGACAACCATTTTATTTGCTGAGACTTTTTTTCACAAGCATACTAAGCCGCGGGCAAAGTCTAGTATGATATACAAATCAATTAACACATTGTTATAAAAGTAATTTGTATAAAATTATTAATACACCGTTCATCTCAATCTAAGAAAGCGACTTGTGATGACGAGGTATTATTTTTTACTCAGTAAATTAAAATGTTCCAAGAAAATACCAACGTGAATTAAAAAAGAAATAGCAAGATGTTTGGTGTTTGTAGCTAAATATAAATAATTCGTAGATAAATCTATGAACCTTGGTTCTAGGATTAACATCTTTTTCATGAATTAGTATAAGACGCAAGTTAAAAAATTCTTGTAATAATAATGCTTCATGTTTTTACAAGAAAAGAATACTTGAGACATTTTCAAGGAATTCCTTTGTAAGGTTATTTGGCTTCTCTAGATATTTACAAAACGGGGAAAGCAAAACAATGTCAGTCTTTGCATATTAATTCTTACTCATACGGGTACATTAAATCTTTTATACCGCATTCGCCCGCAAGTCCCGCAACCTAGGGTTAAACAATTCGTAATTTTAGAACAGTCTCTTTACAATAACTAGTCTATAGGGCTCGCACAAATAAAACTCTTTCAAGAAGGGTTAAGTTAAGATGACACTTAACTTTTTGCTTAGCGGTGACATGGTGGTAAAATGAAAAGCATTTTTTATAAAAGTTTGAAGAAGATAAAATTCATTATTTATCTTTTCAAAAGCTCTTAGAAGTGTTCATGTATTTTTTAGACATACTTCACTTTGACTCGGCTAAAATATTTTTAATACACATTTACTTACGTTATAAAACTGTGAAAGTAGGTAGAATTCATTATTCCTAATTATTTATTAATAGATGCCGATATGTGTATTCCTAAAATGGAATAAAATTAAAAACGTTTATATTTTTTTATTAATATTTTCGATCAAAAGCACTTAAAGTGCATCCGATGTAACATTACATAATTCAGCAAATATATTTTTTTTCGATTCTATGAAAGATTCACTTCAAAATAATTGCAAGCGTTCTATTTCGAACCTCTGAAAGATAGATGCGTGTTCCCCGGAACAATTACATAAAGCAATTCTGGGTGCAATCTTAGCAATGACATTACTGCAACGGAATCTCGCCTGCGACCCGCGATTCCACTCTGAACTATGACTACTGTTATAGAGTTAAGTAAGTTTAGAAACGAACGAATTTCATTATTGATTTCATTTTCAAACTTAATTATTGATCGACAGCAATCATTATCTTCTCGTATTTATTCAGAACGAATTTTTTTTAATTTGAAGATTAGTAAGGCGAGATATGTGTCATTATTAATAACGATTAATATAGTATATTAAAATACTCTTTTTACGTGAACAGATTACTATGAGATCATCTTAGCCTTAATAATAATAAACCTACGTAATGATGTTAATGCTGGGGTTCTGAGAGCTAGTTCATTATTTCTTTTCTCTTCTTTCTAGGATATTGATGTCGTTTGAGGGCGATAGTCATTTACCATTAGGTGGATTGTCAACTAGATCATCCGGTCATTGCATACAGACAAAAATGTTGATGTAGAAATGTGTATCTATAGCTATTGATATATAATAATTATCACATTGACTTAAATATATTAAAAGCTATTCATTATTTAAAAAAAAAATAATACAAAACATGCTTATTTACTTCGTTCTTACTACAAGTTGTAGATCAATTGTAAGTCCCCATAAGATTTAGCCCACGCATCGCATCCCACCCTATTCTCTGTCCCCATGAATTTAGGGGAATGCAATCATTCCCTTTGATTCCTCTTCCGTCCTGTTCAATTAGAGGCATCTTTTGCACCGCTTGTGCCATCAGAATGGTTTCCAAAGCTTTTGCACTAATTACATTACTTCTATCTCCCTTTTTAAGTTGCAAACATTTTACAGTTTTCATAGTATCCGCAATCTAGCCTTAAGATTTTTCAACTTGATATCGTTTGAGATATGATTTGCGTGCCACTTTGAGATCTTTACATTTAACGAGCTGGTTTTCTCGCAACTTGAACTTTTAAGGACCCTTAAAACTAATTCTTGCATTTAAACAAGCTTTGATGTTATCTTCTAAGGAAAGTGTACTTAAATAGTAGCAAATTAATTATTTTGTTTTTAAACCATCTACTTTTAGACAGTCTGTAAACATGTAAAAAAAATGTGACTATGCATTCTTTGACGTTATTGTGGTAAAATTTGTTGGTTTTTAATGACATAGCAATATTTCTCTCTAAAATTTTCAAATGATTCCCACGAATTGCTTCCTTCCGCGTAATTGTTGCCTTTATAGTTTATGTAGTCAATTAATTTTATGAAGATATATCAAATAATTTCTATTTACAATAGCGTAAGACTGAAATTTCTGTGTTAGGAGTGGATGCTTAGCAATGATTTGTATAAATCCCATGCCCTTTACAAATTTTCATACTAGCTCATTCACTTCCTGATATCTGTGAGCCGTATTTTATCTCGCGAGTGTGGCAAATTGGGTCAGTACAATATGAGAATTGCGACAACGAAAGCTACAGACCTCCATATGGCGCAGTCCATTGTTATGAATGTCCGCACAAAATTGAAATAAAAATATTAGGCATTTTTTCACTTTAATGATAACTATGCATTGTTCGGCCACAAAAATTGTTTCTTCGCCAAAAAATTGGTATAAAAATTTCGATAAAAAATCTCCACTCTTCGTTTAATTTGCGGTCTCTAAAATAAAAAAAAAATATTGCTGTATATATTTTTATATTATTTCTATTTCCCAGTGAGACCTCATCGTATTGATTGTAAATACGAGGAATTCTTCGATGTTTAATCGAATCGATCGTGGAACATACACACAAAAAATGTTACGACACCATTTTTTTTTAAGTGACATAGCTTTTTGATCAATTTTCGAACCAAATTAAAATAGAAAAAAAACTATGTTCATCAGAAATACTACAACGCATCAGTAAAAACAAAAAAGTCAGTTTAGCGATTTCTGAGATTACCCGGAAGAAACACACAGCCAAACAAACAAACATTCAAATGTTCCTAAAAACATTATTAAAGGATCTACTGCGTTTATCAAAATCAAGTACAGACAAGTTCAAGATGTAATTGACATCATCGAACAGTTATAGTTTTAATAAATGTGTGATGATAATATGTTGTTCCTAGCGATTTACTGAACTATTCAAATACATTCCACATAATGACTACCATTCACTAGGGCAACATTTCCTTCGCATAATTGCAGCTATTGCGTTACTTCCCGCACATCCTCAGCGATTCCATTACAGATGTGTTGTGTTTAAATAGGCGCTGTTGTCAAGACTCAGTATCGTCCAATAACTATGGCAAGGGTAATTCCAAGTAATGAGCATTTATCATCACAATCCATAACCATCCTACTGCTGGGCTCGGGTGTCCTTACACAGTGTGACGGGTACAGGCCATAGTCCACCACGCTGGCCAAGAGCGGATTGGTAGACTTCACACACCTTCGAGAACATGGTAAATTCTCGATTGAAGGTTTCCTCGCGATGCTTTTTCTTCGCGAAGCGAGTGATAATTAATTTGTAATACGCACATAACTTTTTTGAAAATTAGAGGTGCGTGCCGGATTCGAACTCACGCTCCCATGTTCGGGAGACCAACGTTCGAACCACTAGACTATCACTGCTCAATGAGCATTTAAATAGATATCATTTTATTTATTTGTATAATTGATTTACTTATTTAAACAAAGATTTTTTATGCTCCAACTGATACAATATCCTGTCAACCCACTTAGTTAAGATACTCAATTAGATTGTTATCTGGAATGACGGTCTGGAGATTTGTCATATAGGCTGATCAAGTACAGACTTCCAGTCTTTCGCAAAGCTTAAGACAATAAATATTTATTATTATTATATCAACAGACTGACAGCTACAACTAACAACTTACGGAAACTTAACTAAGTTGTACTTTTTTAATATTTTAATAAAATCAACATTCGCAATCCGTTCATGAGACATTTACATATTTTATATTGTTAACGTATTATTATTTTATTTCTCTATATATAAAATGTTACTTTTGACATCTACGCTAATGTTATAATTTATAATATATTTCTTGTGCTTTCACGACGTAACGGAGCGACCTGATGTTATGATTTTTGGTAGTGTGGTAAAAGAAGTAATAAAGAGTGTCATAGGCTACTTTTCACCGTGAAAAAACATATAATTTCTGTGTGAAGATCGATTATGATGCCAAGCAACTAATGATAGAGAGGAATCGATAACGTTTCAATGCTGTTCTATTTCCACAAACAAATGAAAATGCAGCTTACACTGAGTTTAGATACTTAAGGCAAATAACAGGAGATACCTATAAAACAGCTTATTTTGACATTAACCAAATACTTTATTTATTACGTGTCAAGTCCTTTGGTCACCTTGTGATACGATCCGTCAATTGCAGCAAACACGTAGATATTCCGCGCAGTAGCAACTGTATCCACGTGCCTTGGTCACGTGACGAAACTGCCACTTTAGAGTAGTCAACTACTAGTATTTATCTCTACACTAGATAACTGTAATACTGTTTTAAATTCAATCTTTAAGCTGTTATTTCCAAGCACAAATCCGCTGAAATGGACTTCCAATTCAAGTTCTTAAAAATGTATAGTATCTCTTACATCCAGATTATTACATCACGTAATTTATAACATAAAAAAATATGAGTATGTATTATTTTTGTAAAAAGCTCAGGTTCATATTATAGGCACAACGTATCCGAGCCATACACAACTTTGTTCCGGCTTAATGAGGCGGCGTCATTCATTGCGCAAACGCAGCTCGCGACGACAGCGAGCGCCGGCGCATTCGGCACGCCCCCGGAACGAATCACAACCGAATACGTGCTTACGCATGATATTTTTTTTATAATTAAAACGATCTCACAACAATGTGCAGTGTTATGACTGGATTATTATGAACTCGCGCTTCGGATACTGTTATGTTATTCACATTAAATATCAACGGATCTTTTTATTTTCAGAACTTTTATTTATGATTATTGTAACCATGATTCTGTTGCAAAACGTAACTCCAGTGTTTCAAATTCACTCTAACTAACTTAATAAATAATCTTTTACCGAGTCAGATCTACAAACAATAAACAAAGGCTTAGAACGGCAGCTGAATATCAATTTTAAATGCAAATGAAAACAGCTGTTTATCACAATCCCGATTGAATTAAGTCAGGTCGCTGCAAGCTTAATTACAGCATTGAGTGGGCGAATCGAGATGTTCGGACGTACGCCAATCTTACGCCAGATGACAGAATTACGGCTTGTTCGAACAAAAACCGGTATTAATTAATTAGATGGTCCGATAAGACGAAAAAAGGAATAGTTTCTGTCTAATGGCTGCCAGTTCCTAGGACTCTCGTTAGAGCTTAATTGTATTGAGTTTTGACATGATTCGTATAATGTATCACGCGATGATATTTATGCCATTTTGATAGATCTGGAGAGCAGTTTAAAGTTAAACTAGTGCTCAGCAAATGTTTACAATTCATGAGTTTAAAAGTAAGGAGGCTTACATATGAGATGCATTGCGAGGCTGGAATAAAGTTTGATTTGTTTTATCGGTATTATCCAAGCATGTGGTTAGTTTTATGACTCGATCTATCTATAACACAAAAGTGAATTCTAAAGGTTCGAAGGACAAAGAGGAGTTCGGAACATGCTTATTACTCGCCCTCGTAAACTGCAGGTGGAACACGGAAAAACATTCCATAATTTATTCTAAAACGAGCGGTACTTGCGTACATCCAACCACTGAGGTTTAATTCCAGAGTCCAGCTACCAACTATTCCGCAATCCAATAAGGACCTCGACAAATGTTTTTCGTGGTGATTGCGAGTAGAAAACGTTAGCTTGGATTGAAAATGCATATCGTATATATAAATTTAGTCAAATTATTGTATATTATAGTATCAATTACCTAACTGTGATAAATTTATTGTATGTTTGTAGATTCACAAACATCTTAAGGAACGGTGACGCAATACTATGAGCTAATAATCATATTAACGTTAAAGTCGTTAATCTCAATTGAATGCTTTTAGACGTCCAGTTAAAACTTGTAATGATAGGATGAAATACATGTCCGTGAACTCAATAACTGACGGAATATTATATACAAATGCTACCTAGAAAATTTTATTCCAACTGTGAGCATCCTTAAGCGTCCCATTCGTTTTGGATTTAAATAGTTTGCGCTTCGACTGCGCTTTCTGAATTTTTAACAGTTTTAAATCTGCTGGCTTTACTTGTTTTTTTAACTTTATCTGCATTTTGCAGTGCGCAACAATGGAGAGTATTGAGAATTTTACTGAACTAACTTTTAAAATAATTGTTACAAATTGTTTGTTGTTTAGTTCTAAGAAAGAAAATAGTTTCTGCAACAGCGAGCGTAAAGACTGAAGTTTAATAATATGAATTGCATATTTCTTTAAGTGTTGAGATGAAACATTCTGTATCAAAGTCTACATCAGCATAATAATATGGTGTTAAATTTATAAATAACATATATTACGAATTAAACCGCATTCTTGGTGATATCGTAGCGATAACTGCAGCAATTAAAATATTATAAGATATGTTAACTCAGAGAAGTATAGATCTTATCTCTAAGTGATTAAGCCTAAATTCCATCGTCAATTATCAAATAACGATTTAAAAAGCGCCACCTCCACATAATTTTTGATACTTCATCTGTGTAATGGTACGCAGCTAATATGTTTAACGGTATGGCTTTTTAACATAAAGTAATTTTAAAACATGTGGGTACTTCATTTTAATAAAAGTCACTTGATAATATGCGTTTATGGGCTGAATATTTTTTATCAATAAGCCACTTTATTATCTCAATGGGCCATATTTTTGTTACCGATGACTCTCACGTTGATTCGTCATACTTTTTACTTAAACTTCTGTCAATAGCATCGTGTAGGGAGTGAACCGATTTTTGTGCAGACAACAAAAGGATTTTAGGCGTGACTGCCTCTTGTTATTAATGTTTTATAATGAAATTTAATATGCTCCAAAGTTAGATATATGATGGTTGCGTATGCAAGTAATTTATGTTTCTTGAATCAGTACATAATTTATAGGAATACAATGACGAATAAAAAATGAATAATAATGTGTATTTTAAAATTATTCACAGTCACATATGCAGCTATCTTTGTATCCGATGTGTCTTTTATTGTTAAGATCCATTCCTCGATTTTCATTATAAAAAAATATCAGTGAAAAAGCACATCCGTGAACAATAAAATGTGTGAACATTAATAATTACGAATAAAACTGTGAAGTTCTATTGTTAAGTTTGATGAAGTTTAAGTAGAACCAAATTGTACCATTTTGTTACAAATTTAATAAACTTTAATTCTATATTTCTCTTTCCAAGTTTTAATACAATAAACTTAAAATATACGACGTCTTGTTTCTCGTGTATCGTATATTTGTTTAAACGATTCTTTATTTTTACTAATAATTTAGTAATTAAAACCTATCGGTCTGTAAATCTACTAGTATTTTATTTCCTCCACGCCTACACTACCACGCCTACGTTATCAAAGTAAATTAGTAATTTTACAAGTCGCTTACGTGGTGGCCTGCGGTTCTGGTGCCAGTAATGAGTTTATTTGCCTATAAAATTGTGCTGAGATGATAATTATGAAAAGGCCAAATATCCCACATATTCCCTCAGGTGATAGTTAGCATATAAACAAATGAAGTAGAATTAAATTATCATTTTATTATATAGCATGTCTATCAACTATTACTATTCAAAAGGCGTTCCACAGTGCAAGTAATAATACAAAGACGACTTAGTAAAGTTCCTTTCTGCAAAGATCCCTAAAAATAATAATAATTTGTCATCACTCCCTTTTATTCTTCCAAATAAATAAAGCTGCTAAGTGTACCAGCCTACTATAAGTACTTATAGTTTAAGAGTGTTTTCATCTTAATACCGAGGGTCATAATTTTCTTTTTGAATCCCCTTTTGTTCTGAAAGCCCTTTTTAATCAATACGCGTCAAGCCAGCTAAAACATATGTAGTTAGGATACCTAACAATCACCGACCCTTCATATACATGGACCCCCTAGAATCTATACGTTTTATAAAGGAACCTTTACACTTACCAACTTAGAACACTAGATTGTTCCATGGTTATTTTATATGATCGTGTACATAAGTGTAATAATACATACCTGTAAGTATAATTAATTAAATATATGTTTATATTTCCACTATAAACGCTAACACACTCATACCCCCGCAGTAGGATATCCTGTGTCGCGGGTGGCATGGACAACACAAATAACACGTCACTAACAAATATTCATCTGACACATAAATATCTGCCCCGGTCGGGAATCGAACCCAGGACCTCTCGCTTCGCAGGTAGGATCACTACCAACTAGGCTACGGGGCCGTCATAATTAGCAGGATGAGGAGTACCATAGGCTACTTTTCATTTCGTTCTTCTCACAAATAACTAAGTATTTTTAGAATATAGATAATAGTTTAAAAAAAAGAAAATCCAGATACTCTGCAAGGACGTACTCAGTCATGACGTATTAAGTAGTAATTGAATTATGTAAATCCAAAATATGAGAAATAAAGGTTTAATAATTTAACACACCTACGTACCTATTTGCATATCTGCGTATCTCAAAGGGTAACTTTATAATTCTGTTTCATCGTGTACAAGTAGAAGTCAGTAGCATAGTGCCCTAGAGTCTCTTTCTACATTTTAAATGCCTTTAAAACTCGTCTAACCTTTTCAATAAACCGAAATTGAAACAACAGAGTCATTAAGACGTTTCTATCTATTCATTTAACTCACTATTTGTCGTATCTTAATTAGACTAATTATTTCAACCCATACATCTCATTGAGACATCCGACTAACAAATGTGGTTCACGACATGTCTCGACCGGTCACGACATGTTATGATTCTGAATTACATGTGACTCATAGATCACATGTAAGTACTCTTATTGCTCGGTGATTTATCGGTCTGATATTTGTAATATCTTTTGTATGCGTGTATTTTTTCATACGCGAGAGCTGTTTTAAAGTGATGAATGTTCTAATTCAACAAGGGTAGCATCATCTTCAAGAAGTCTGGATTGATGCATCATTTAGGTCAAGCCAACCTAAAAGCTGAATAGTCTTTTCCTATCCCCTATTACCTGAAGATCATAATGTATGTCGGAACATTAACTATAACAGCACATATCTATAATCGTAGCGAAGAGAACTAACGAGAAGTAACTGAAAGAAAAAAAATCCAAGAACCCTTTTGGATGAAAATTAATACATTAGAACTAATTCGTTTATATTTCCTTTGCGTATAACTTATCAATCCTTCTCATTAATACGATTAATTTCCTTGCTAGATGGACATATAAATTAGTTTACAATAATAAAAGGTAATTCATCCACCGCGTGAGCTTTCATACTACTACTACTTAAAGAAATTATGTCAGTGACGGGATTTGACTTAACTCAATTCGAACGAAGATTCTGGAGAAATGTTGAGAATTTACGTATGATTTAAATATTCTTTGCCTAAAAGCGATTCAGTGGAGAATAATTGCATACACATCGGTAATTATATAAATAACAAATATAATTCCATTTACTCGGACACTTTTATGGTTGATAAAGTTTAAAACTGAAGCACTATCAAAGTTGGTTTAAAAACAACCAAGAGGAGTTCTTAGGCTGATCCACCTCTTTAGCTCTCAGGCATTAGTTAGATCATGTAATAGACGGGAACTCGGTAAATTCAGGACGAACATTCTCTGGGTAAAATCTTGTGCACTTACATAAGATTTATGTCCTGGCTTTAGAGAGACTGTATGCACATTAGGGCTAGATACTCGTAACGTGTAAAAAATTCGTCCTAAATTAAAAATAGCTTTGTTAAAATTGGGAAATCAAAGACTCCCTAAAAAGTTTTCATTACTATTACAAACGTACAATACAATTTCATATGAATAACAATACAAAGAACAATATGTATCAACCAGTGTTTTGAACAACATACTTCGCCCATTCAGTTTGGCGATAAAATATCAATAACCCATTAATATCGTAGATTCATTACGCTCCTACTGACGGTTCCAGATCCCGCCATTTGTGCGAAAAACAACGACGGAGGTTTCTCAAACTAGTTCAGACCACATATCCGCGTGTGGAATTAGTTTTTGCAATCACGGGAACCGAGCCGCGAACAAATGAGTGGATTCAGACAAAAAATGATCGAGAATCAGATGTAGCGCACAAACCAGCCTTAATAAATGATCTTAAAGCTTATCAACTTCGATTTCAGCTTCCGAACTGATTACCACAGACTTGTCTGTGCTAATCACACTTTATCGAAAGATCTTGTTTGTAATTACGATTCTGAAACTTTTTTATATGAACTGCATGGTCAATAACAATGATCCGAGGAAGTTTCTACGTTATTGAATACTTGAGAGTTTGCAATTATCTTAATATCGAGGGACTAATGTCACCAATGGAATGCAAAAGACATCGAGTAACTATGTCAAATAAAATTCCATTTTTCTTTCATAGTCCACGTCTCAAGGTGATTCAGATGAACCAACACCTTAAGATGATAAAGGGCTCTTGTCAGTCACAAAGCTCAAAGCATTATCATCCTGAAAGTATTACTACAACATGCAATCAATCACAAAACTTAATTGAATGACCAGCCACATCCTTTATCTCCGGTACAACGGAAGCGAGGGTGTTGAATTTATTTTTTCAATCACGGGAACCTAACAGACCTTCGTCTCGTATCCCGGTAAAAAATGAACGTCATAGCCTTGATACGGAATAGCAATAAAATCTAATGAATTATGAATATCGCGTCTTCAATTTTCAAACTGAATTGTGAGAACAATTTTTAAGGCTAAAAATATCTAAAGGGTTTCTTGCTGTTGTTAGCGGTCAGACAGGTTGGATCGTGGTTGGTTCGCTTGTCTAATTGTCAGCTGTATATTAACTGCATTACTGATAGTAATCGACAGGGAAAGTTCCAGAGTAAATTCCTTCCAGGTTTAGAGCCATGATAGATCCCACCTATTGAAGTTGTCATTGGAGGATTCAAATTTTCAAAATTCATCAACTAATCCTAACAGCATTTCAAACCTTTAGTAGACATGGCGAACCCAATAGTATTTCGCCTTGGACATCGATTTTTCCACAGAGATGGTAGTTTGCAAATTAAGAGGTTATATTCTTTAGAACTACATTCACCTCAAATTAAACTGGATACTACAGAGAAAATTAGAAGAACCTAGAACCCCTGTTGCTAAGCTGGTTTGATCTCAATGATTGATGAAGCCCGTTACATCCCGAAAATTAGTTATTACGTTATTCTTACCGCAATTCATCCATCTATTTTACGGAGTCTCCCTCTCCCTCTGTAACATTTTCATTAAAAGGATCCAACATTATGACCGCTAGCCTCTTTAAAATTGTATTCTGCTATATAAACAAATAGTAGTACCTAAAGACGTAACATGAATTTGCTGAAACATATCTTTTTACGTTTTGATTCAGCAATAAGAAGTTCCCACGCAACGAGTCGTAAAGTATTCCGCATTTAGAAGGAATAAACGTTACCAATAAGCGGAGCTGTACGAAGATTACGTTGGAATGCCACGTGTAACATTCACCGACTGAATGTGAATAAACGAAACAAGACATGTGATAAAAATGAGAATAAGTTTAATCCGGCCTGACACAATCACGACATACCTTCCGACGTCTCGCAGATACATTCTGCCCCAGATTGCCCTGACTCACTGTAATTGCTTCGAGATCGGGCTGAATACCTATCGTAATCAAGTGTCATGTTCAATTTAACGCAATTTAAAGTTTTGATTTTGGTATGTGTAAATGGAATTGGTTTAGACAGGAAGTAGTTGATTTATTTAATGTTGGTAAAATAGCAGAGACCGTCTTATCCTTCTACAGATCTCCATTGGAATCATCATCTTCACAACAAGCCATAACTGTCATACTTCAGACACCTTTTGGAGAAGTCTCAGATGTGCCGGTTTTTCACGTTGTTTTCCGAGGCAAGTGATAATTATTAAAAAAAATTAAAGATGCATGCAGGATTCGAACTGAGTCTCCCAGGTGCGAGTTCTTCGACTAAAGTTCGAACCCCTACACTATGACTGCTAGTGGAGCAATATAATACGTTCTGTAACTCCTTAATTAATAAAAGAAACTCGGAGAAGCAGACCAATAATAGATTTAAGAATTTTTTTAAATGAAAGATCATATCACAAATATCGCGACGAGCATAAGTTTAAGGTCGCTCTTTGTCTTAGGCATTTTCAACTTAGTTCCAAGAAGATTTATCGTCGGCCAAGTGCCAACACGTTCACCAATACGTTTGAAGAGTCAATAAACCTCTGTGAAACATTTGCAATTCGCGGCAAACTTCGGATATAATATATGCAAACGGTCATGAAGTGACCCGTTGCTTACTAAATATGTTGCCATGTATGCATACATGTTTGTAATTTTTTTTTTTCGATTTTTTGATAAATATGAATTTCTTCGTAGTTTCATTGTTAATACATTTTAACTTGATGCTATAACTAAGCTTAATATACAACGGAATAATATTTAATAAGCATATTTTACTACAAGAGAAGACAATTTTTTTTTTCTTATTTTTTATTTACTTTTACATATACTGTACACTTGTTTACAAGAAACGAAAAATACGTGGCTCAAGTTTTAATTCGTAAATAATTATAGTTCTCGGAAAGAGTTGTTGAAAACTTTTTCTAAAATGATCCTCCGCAGAAAATAAAGTTAATTTACGTTGGATTGTCGTGGACGCAGGCAGTAACTTCACTTTTATTGCCCGCCAGAAGTTACCCTGAACAAATTGGCATTTTTGTCTCGGTCAGAACACGTTCAGGCACCGAACTTTCCTACAGTTTTATGGCCAACAAGAGGAAATAGGGTACAATGTTGAAGAATCTTAATCGCATTCAGTTAAAGAACATCATTTTACGACAAAAGTTGTTCTAGTATTATTTTGATATATATCAACATACTGAAGGAATGCTAAGAAAAGTTTAATTTTTAATCTGTAACAATACTAGTTTACCTTTAAATTTATCTAAAATGGTCCATTCAGAAAAATAAAATAAAAATAAAGAAAAAGAGCTAACAAGTCAATTTACGTCGAATCATCGCAGTCATAGGCGTAAACTCATTTTTATTGCCAAAAGTTACGCTGCAAAAATTAGCCTTTTTGTCTTTCTTATTCTCGTATAGGATTTCTTTCAGTTTATGGCTAATAGACAACGAGAGAATCTCGAGAAATCTTAATCCTATTCGACGTAATAGGTAATCTCATAACACAGACTCGGTAAAGCATTTACATCAGACTCATAATTGACTTATATTGGAACTTAGATTAGACTTGGAATTGGATCATATAATAGAATTTAAAACCCACAATTTTGTATAACAAGTTACGACTTTAATTTGACAATGAACAATAAATAACTGAGTATTTTTCATTTAATCTAAACAATATTTTATGAATAAAATTAAATTCATATGTATTAATATCATAGACAATGTTTCTCAGTGACTTTGCACGTAGAAGATAATCTTCGAAACTCTTCACCCAACTTTAAATAAACATTCTTTCATCAGTGGAGATTGTTTTCTTGTTACCATTAAGTTACACAAGGTATACATTTTGTGAAATTTTAATTGCACCCATGGAAACCCGGGGCGGGTTAATAGTGTATTACTAAACTATAAACTAACAAGGTCTAGAAGTAACTAAATCAATTAAAAGTCGTCCTTGAATGATTTTTGATCTCACCCCAAATTATTAGTTATTCAGTCCCCTAACTCTATTCCTAGAGCCCCTCATAAAACAATGACAAACAAGGGCCAACGCCGAAGGACGAAATAACGGCAAACAGCAGTTTAATGGTCAACGCCCACCGAGCGGCGCGTGGTCATCAATAAGCCGCGCCTTGGTTTTTTAAGAAAATAAATTCACCGAGCGCCTCCGTGCTCCTTTTCGCCACTGTTCTATACCACTGCGATTGTTATAATTTTGTCATTTTAATTACTGTCATATGTGGAAAGAAGTTAGCTTGAATTTAGATTGTTTTTTTAAATTGGTCTCTTCACCGCCAGTTCAGTTCAGTCGACGATGACCCTAAACGTCACTCTACCTATATCCAAATTACTTATTTAGTACAATCAAAATCTAAGTGAGTATAGCTGACAATATTAACATCTAAGTAACCATCCAACTGTGATAAAGCCAAATCTATAGATTTGTTTCCGAATTTTTGGTTATGATTCTATAAAAAATTTGGTTTCGATTAGTTGCCTTGTTAACGATTAAAACTAATATTTGTAGTTTAAGTATTTATTTATATTTGTTGGATTAATGACCTTACTATAGATAACTTAATACATAGAAAATATTAATTAACTACATTGAATCCACACCTACAATAACATTATAATGTTATATTTGATTTCAATCGTTCAAATAATTCAAAATATATTTTACCCCGTCGGTCTAACATGAGAATATAAATATAGTGTTTTAGCTAATGAGAACTGTCTCTCTCAATAAAACACATTCCATTCAACGTTTCAAACATACTCACTTCCACTATTAGCATGTAATGTTCGCTATACTCTAAAAATATACCACCCAGGGTCGAGGCCACACTAACTAGCAATGTCAACGCCATTGTTGGTGTGACCATGATTTTGTAAACGGGAATATTGTTCGTTCACTCGTTCGTTTTTCTTGCTCACCATTGAACATTAAAATGAAGAGTATTGAATAAGTCAAGGCTAATTATTGAAAAGGCCAAGAATGATTTACTACTTATGTTGACTTATAGTTAATGTTATAAGAATCCCCATACAGTCTAATAATACAAGGATTTCTAAAGAACCATTAAGTTTATTCACATAACTGTAATAAAGCATCTGGATTCTACCAACGTTAAAGTTCAGATGAAAAAAGTTTGCCGAGAGGCGTTACATTTTGGTAAATTTGCAAACTTTTTGCTCCACGCTGAGCCTTTAACGATTTGTGTAACTATTCAATTTCAGAAAAACAACGATAACCTATAAAGCTAGTGGCGTAAAGGTTAGGTTCACGCTTGGAAGTCCTAAGTCTGAATCGTATACATTAAAAAATATATTTAATTTGCAATATTTGTTAGCTAGTACCTCGTCTAAATGTTGTAAGCTGAATAAGTCGAATTAATTCTTCTCAATTCTTCCTACGAAGTTGAAATTGTACACATTACTTTACTTGCCAATTGATTTTTATGATAATTGTGATCGGATACTATCATCAGGGTTGGCACCATAGGAGAACTCCTTAAGGGTGAACACACTTACATACAAGTATGTTTTTATTTAGTTTAAATTATGAACTTAATTATATTTAAATTAACTTTAAAATAATTTGAACTTATACGCTTCAGAAGATAGCATCGTGAGAAAACTGCAACAGTTAAATGTTCTCCAAGAAATGTAAGTTCTTACAACCCGAACATAAGCTGTGGCCATACAGAATTCAGAAACTTAGCTCAGTAATAGCATAGAATTTTAATTTACGAAGTGCTAATGAATTAATTTTAAAGCATAAGATACATATTACATATATATATACATTTTACAGAAACATTTAAGCGAAACTATTTCGAACACTGTAAAAATTAAATTTGCGAATGTGTTTCACATGCACGACTTAGAAAACGACTTGCGAGTCATTTTAACTGTTAATTAAAAATTTGGAATGTATACTTATAATAAGACTGTAATCCTCTTTCGTCCGTCTATATTTGTATGATCTTTATATTTAAATATTTTAATTGTTTTTTTATGTCATATTTTTTTATCGTGCTATAATATTTATTTTTCATGTTTTTATGCACTTAGTAACCGGAGATTAGTCTAATATTTTGCGATTTTTTTTATAGTAACCATTGTATAACTTTATTTCTAAATATTTA
>DWPA01001797.1:0-17398 GCA_018251375.1 Calpodes ethlius
TGTTTTATTTATTGATTTAATGTACTTTATATGCATTATTATTGAAAAATATTAGCGTTCTGCACTTCTCCTACATATAAACTATAAGTATGCTAAATTTCATTCTCCTCCGTCAGCACAATTTTCGTAAAATGGGTTCAAAGTTTTTACTTAAAAAGAAAGAAAATGGTGTATGGTGTATCCATCTAGCCTTTGAATGTCTACTGCAGGACATAGGCATCCCTGGAATATGCACCTCCACACAAGTCCTCAGCCTTCAATGGTGAATAAATAGAACAAGTCATAAAATCGTCCTAAATCTCTTAAACATAATTTTTACTTGATTTTATTGCAGGTCTTCGATAAAATTAAAACGGAATGTCGTAGTTTATTTCTTAAGAAATATGTGACTGAAAAGTTGCAGGTGTTCACTCGGTAGCGCTTCCTTTTCCAATCTTATACTAATATTTTTCCGAACATACTTTTTAAGAGTTGATGTTATTGAAGAGTACAACGTTTGAATAAAAGGCAGTAATGGATGTAGTTTGAGTTCACAGCGAATAGAAAATAATACAATTTTAAGAGAAATATTTAAAAAATCAGATCAATACTGTTTATGCTACTAAATTTCGATATGAGCTTTTTCATTAGAAAAAGAGGTACCACATGCAGCTTGAAATATTTTTTGCATATACCAAAGTTTATGTGGAGATATCATTTGTGGTATAAATAAAAAACTGTTTTTGTGGGTTGAATCCATTTTGCATAACTACGTCCAATTGTGTCTATAGTAAAGTTGAAATAAATACTTGAGTTAAATCAATTACCTAAGAAACTATTTTAAACCAATACCACATATTGGTACTCTAAAAACTGAGAATACTTTGCGAATTAATCTGAAACTATAACAGAAGAAGAAGAATAACCTATACTATAGATTAGGATAATATCATTTAGATACACGTATAAAGATAAAAAAAAGATATACGTGTGAGAGGAGATCGCTTTACCACACTAGTTTCATATTAAGTTACAATTTGTGACAATGTTATCAGACTTTTTTGTTTTTTCATGTGATGGGTTATTTGGCATGGACCGGAGTCGTATACTATTGTTCTTGGTTCCGGTCGAAAATCCGAACAGGATCAGAATAAATAAACTGCCCGGCTTCATAGGATGTCGGATAGCAGCTTTATGTATTTCCCGAGAGATTATTTAAAGGATTTTTCGCTTGGTGTTCGTATGAGTATTTAATGTTTTTGCCTTACTACCTGATTGCGTGGTGTCGTTAAATATGTGTTTTGGTTCAGGAAAAAATGGCTTGCACATATTCATATACCTATTATACAGACTGTCATTTTTAGTATTGCTATCAGTTTGCTGCCAATATTTTCTTTATGGTTGTTTTATCCGCATTCAGATGGGTTCGTATCAGAGCATTTAGTCTATTTTCATCCACGACATTACAAATAACATTTTTTTTATTTTTACTATTTAATTAAAATACAAACTTATTTTTTTTCTTATTGACTTGTCGAATGATTTTTATTTCTGTAAACTTAGTAGTTAAAAACTACGTAAAGACTATGTTTATTAACTATATCAGATAACGGACGTTGTTTAACTTGAAATAACACGGTTAAGTAAAAATGTTTGTGATTGCCTAATTCATATTAAAGTTTTGAAGATAAATTATTCATACATGTAATACTCGTGAGTTTGAATGTTAGTAAGTAATTACTTACTAAGTTAATTAAGTTATTAATAGCAATTAACAATTTGTGTCCTACTTGTTCAATGGACACTAACTAAAATTACTCACTTTTTTTAATATAAACTTTAAGAAATTTCTGCGGTGCGAGACAATTTTGTTTTATAAGTTATATTTTCGGTGGGGCTATTATATATATTTTTTACTTTAATATTATTTAATCACCTATAGTTATATAATTGTAAAATGAGTGTCATTTTTGTATCCATTGATATAAGAACTCTGAATTTCCCTATAAATTATCCAAGTACGATCAACAGATTTTCAGAACAACAAGAGTGCGTTGTGTTCCATGTTTGTCAACCAGCACTTGAAAATGGAACGCTTCGCGAACATTGTTTGTGCCGTGGCTCATTTCCTTTTCCGATCTTTTGCCAATATTTTCCAACCGTACTTTATTGAACAAGCTTTACAAAATCGACTTGTTGTTTGTAGAACAATAGGGCTACGTAGATATAGTATACAATATCAACAAAATTAGATTTTAAAAAGTTTTATAACTGCTTATTTTGATATTTACTTTACAGAAATTGACACCGTAGTCTCTCGTGAATACTCGTCCATTTGAATAATGTTATTGTTCAAAATAAAATACTGGTTACAAAACTAAAAAACACGCTTTTATCAGTATAAACTGTACCTAGGGCAATAAAAAGCAAAAAATAATAAATAAATCAGTTCTTTCTATTTATCCGTTAGAGCGCTAGAGTAAGCCAAGTTTAATTAATCCGCAAAAACGTGGAGCGCTTTTAATTATGGTAAAAGATTTTGTTTATTAAATCAATGACATTTTATGATTCTGTTAGAATTTAAGAAGACGGCAGTAGGCCATTTTGAGATTGCATCAGCTGATCAGGTCATAAGTATTTATGATCAAGTGTAATGAACCGAGCTGAACGATCAAAATGAGTTTAATGTACTTAAACCCCATGGGTTTAAAAGTCGCTATTCCAGGGTACCGTAAGGCATCTTCCATATCAATGATCATAACCTCATCACTAGATGAAATGAACAGAGCTAGTCAAAACAAGTTTTATGAAAACGAAGTCGATGCGTTTATGTTTAAGAATTTCAGGATTCCATCAGGAACCACTCAGTTTCATGAAGGTAAAGTAGTTGACCAATTTCTGGTTATTAGAATTTGTTACATAGTTAGATATGCTTAGTTCGATCAACATAGTGTAAGCGTATTAAAAATTAACTGATTTTATTGAGTGCGCTTGAAAAATGCATCGTAAATACCCAATGGCAACACAAAACCATATGAAGAAGTTTGAAATATTAACTATGCTACCTACTTTTGAGCGGTACTTACATCTACTTTAACTCCCTCCAACTTATACGCATGTTTCGGGGGGTCGTATTTTGGTATATATCGATAAAATTCTTCGTTGTCTCTGTACCATTTCACTGAGTACAATGTGACGTTTCCCAGTTCGTAGTCGCAGTCAAGCTGCGCCGCTTGTCCCCTCACTCGATACGAAGGCACCGATACACGAACTATTCTTAGTAGCAAGGACTCTGAAACAAAAACAAAGGTTTATTTTTGAATATAATTTTGCCTTTAAGCTTTGTAACGACCAACCGAGCTCATATTACCAATATATTCAATATTATCAAATTCGAATCCCTTTGGGCTATTAGCGGCCGATAAAATGATAATAGTCGAAGGGAAATGACAAATAAAGTAAGTAAACCTTTTCATTTATAATTTTGAAACGTAAATACAACTGGTATATTGTTAACCGTATCAAATAGGAAACTTATATTTATTATATCACTTAGGTAAAATTTGCTCTTAACTAAAATCATTTGATTTACTACTATTTAGTAGACACTTAACATAAAAAAAATTCTTTAAATATATTGATCAAAATCTACTATAGAATAATTTTTTGAAATCCAATTTTTGAGGGCCTGGAATGATATTGCGTAACATAAAAGTTGGTTTTCTAACTACGTTTTCTAAGTAATGCGACTACACTAATAACTATAAAAAGTATAAACTCAATATCTTTAATATTATGTCATGTCAATAAACTCTGCAATAGATTTAGTAGAATTATCTACCAAGTTTTAGTAAATCTAATTCGTTCAATTAAGGAGTAAATAATTGAATGATTAGTTATAGACTTAGAGTTTAGATAAGTTTGAGATTAAGTAAATACTTGATTTAGTTGCGCCTTAGTTTAGTTATTGGATAAATATCTAACTTGAGTAAACAAAAAATACAGAATATTGAACCTAATATTGTTTATTAAAATTATAATACAATCGTTAAAGGAACAAACCACTTTTAACGTAGACCACTAAAGTCATAATACAGTCTTCACAAGTACCTAAATAAGTTTAATACATCAAGTAAAGATGGGTACAACGTTTTTAAAAATAACACGATATTATATTATTTCTTCAAAATCAGTGAGTTCAAATCCGAATGTAAGAAAATAATTATACGTAAATTCGAACCTTAAAACTAAAGGATTTATCAAAAGAACCCTAATACTCGTTCAATTTATTTTGGGAAATTCAGCTGTAAATTATTAATATTTAATTTGCAACTAACTACGAAGACAATATCTTTTATCGTGAAAAGTACAGTTTGAAAATAGTAACAAGACCGTCACTATATTACAACAACCCTAATATTACCAGAGCAATAATTTCAATTTACTGCCATTATTAGGTATCTTTAGGTAAATAGCCGACAGACAGATGACAATCTACTTGTCGGTAAATACAGTACCGCTTCATCGAATTTCAACAGCACTACAGGCATCACAGATGCTTTTTCTGGCCGTGGAAGAAGAGAAAAGAAAGAAATTTTGTGTCAAGGCTCCAGCCGGAATACGAATCGATGTGATATTATTAATAATATCAAGCGATACTTTGTTGTTTAGTTATTATTAGTCCATTGTTATTTAGTTATTATTAGTCTACCCTTCAACAATCCGCAATTAAGTCCATTAGGTTGGTTTGTACGTTGCCTCGTTTAGACGGTAATAACTCAGTTATTTCTCAGTGCTTTTGGTTTTATCCATATTTTATAAATCAACGTTTCTTACAACAGTAGAAAGTCATATCTTTGATTAGCATAAGCTATTTTGTTTAAGAAGTTTTTAGTTTTGAATTTTGCAATACTTTCCAAGGTTTTATTTAACTTGCAATGTTTGTGTGAAATCTTCAATGCTGAATAAGAACTATTTCCTCTTACCTTACGGGAATGAAATTCTGCATATTGCTTTAGTAGCGAATTTTGTGTCTGTATCTATGTGATCAGTACTTTGTATAAACTTGGCAACTATTTGAATAATTATTTCATTATTTGAATCGTATATAAAATCTTTTATATGGACGTAGGCTGTATAATGTCCAAATTAGTTACAACAAAGAGATTTTTTTTGACTCTAACACGCAGTAGGATACTCTGTGTCGCGGGTGTCTTGGACAACACAAATGACATAACACTAACACCCATGACCCGAGAACAAATATTTATCCGCCACATAAATATCTGCGACAGCCGGGAATTGAACCCAGGACCCCATGTTTCGCAGGCAGGTTCACTACCAACTAAACTACGGGGCCGTTCGTTAACTAACTCGGAAATATTCCTGTATTTTGAGACCTTTCACGGAGTGCGCTGTGTATATGTGATTTAAGCTTACACGAAAGTAATTGATGGCTGAATCGTTCTTTATATATTTTTTTAAATAAGTAAGTAAATGCAAAAACTACCTATTTACCATTACTTACGGTTACCTATATAAATTACTATTTAAAATTAATATCAAAGAACAAAAAAAATATTATTTGCTATTAATAGATGGTGTTCATAAATTTTATAAAAATTATAATATTTTTATCATGTTAAGTTTTTAGTTCATAATATGTTCTCCAGTACCAATTACGTTCGCGGTTATCCATGTCGTGCCGGTGGCAGTGGCACGTACCTACATTACTATTTAACCCAGACGAAGTCGTGGTGGGATGGTAGTTAAATGTACCATGTATCACTTAATTGTCTATGCTAATATTTCTGTAGGAACAATTTAAATAGAAGATTTAATGTAACCATTATTTTTTGTTACAAAATGTTGTTACTTTTTGATTGTAACAAGAGCTACGTCATATTTCTGGTAACTTGGAGTAAAAAAGTCGGTAAAATAAATAAATGACTTACCCAACATAACAAAGTACCAAAATAAAGTAACTACTGTAATATATGAGATGTCTGAATAATAAATGTTTGTGCTCAAACTCTAGGAGTGATGACAGGAAGATCTGTTGGGCAAATATTTCTATCTTCCTGATTCCCCTACGGATTTGAATGGACTGGACTGAATAGTCATTTAAAATAAGCAACAGAGACGTAACAAGTCGCTAAGACGTAACAAACTTCAACAGTTTAATCTTTGAAGTTCCAAAGTGAAGGCTTTAGAATTATCGTATCTCCTGTAGTGACGTCCAGCTGCTTAAATCGTATTACTGATACGATACGCAACGTTGAAATTTATCTTAAAGGCATAGATAATCCAAGGCGGATAATAATGTTAAAATTTTCGATTATTTCAAATTAATTTAAAATATAATAACAAAAAGTATAAATACTAGAATACTAAATAATAATACTAGTTGATACACAAATGTAGTCGAGCACCATAAAACTTTGGAGATTAGGATTGGTCTCTAGACCCTTCACCAATCTTAATTCGAGTAGTATTGTGGGGTATCCTCCAACCTCTACAAGTATTCGTTCCCTATAGAGGGTAATTAATTAATGGTTGGTAGAAAACAGTTGACAACATTCATTGTAAGTGTTCTCAAATACTTATAAACATCAACAAAACTAAAATTGTGATAAAAGCTTTGACAGTCACAAAGGATATATTATTAGCCAAAATGGGAACGGAACAGTTTCAAATTTAGAATTTCAATTTCTGTAGGAACGCCTAGCTACTTAAATCGTGTTGATCATAATAATATGATACCCACAGTACATTAAATTAAAAATTCGCTTACATTTCAATTATTGTCACTAAAATATCTATAATAACCAAAATTAGTGCTACTAATTTCCTTAAGTATTTAATTTTCTTTTTTCAAGATCGTGACAGCTTAATCACCACATAGTTTCATTACAAAGTATCTATAGTTTCTTTCCGTATACGTCTGTCTGAATGTGGTTTTAAAAACTACAGCAAGAAGTTTTGTGCCGTTTCTAACAATGGAAAGAGTGATTAATGATGTTTTTGGTATATGGAGTTAATGAGATTCCGGTGGAATTCAGCAAAATTCACGATATATGAGATAACTTGAACTCCATCAATTTTGACGGCATAAAATCTTTATCTCGAATGGACAGTTACTTAATATTTGGTAAAACGAAAAGTTCTCTAACTCAAGAATAATTCGTGATTTTACTCCCAGGATAAGTTTGGATCGAATCGACCCATAGTGGATTATAAAGTTTCTTTGTAAAATCGTACTAGGAAAAATATATTTCTTTCGGTTTTAATAAGCGACCAATTAAAGTGAGTGCTCTCTCATTTGTCGCGAGATTTCTTTGTTACAATTACAATAAAATTATATTGAATAGGTTTATGTCCGCGTTCAATCATCTATCTATAATATTATCTAGTTAAATAGGCAAAAAATAAAACATGACTTTTTGTCGATTAGTAGGCAACCGATATTAGAAGAATAGATTGGCATACCATTGACAACGCCAAAACACTGTTTATAGTACACAAATTGTCATTATAATGTCACGTTTTAATTTTTTTCCCATATAACAGTTGCCGAATAACTCCTAATAGTGCTGATAACATTAAATCGCATTACTTTATAAGATGTCATGATCTTATGATGATAGCATAGTCGGGTCACTTATACCTTCACAATTAATTAATATGATTTGACTTCATTGACATTTTTATGTTATTCAAACATTTTACTGTATTAGAGGTCCTCCGAGAAATATTATAACCAAATAATATGTATATTGTATTATAAACCCAAGCCATTTTAAAAATACTAAATTTGGATAATTGAGTTGGACTAAAAACTTCAAATATAATCAACTTTTCATTTTATTTTTATAACTAGATTTTTTTTTATAACTAGTATTTTGAAAAAAGATATATAAAAATAAAAAGTGTTGAAAATTACGTGTTTCACCAAAAGCCTAAATTTTTATGCGTTGCGATAACCTGGCGTGATTTTTTAGTGAATTGGGCCAATATTGGATTTCTACTTCAAAATTATTCTGAAGAAAAAATGTTACTTGCTTAGAATATAAATAAGCTGGGGTAAAATCTTCACAACTTCTGTATAAAAACTGATAATATACTAGAGCTGTAACAGCCAGGTAATATATTACTAGACCTCTAACGGCCTGTATCAATGAACTATCTCTTATTTACGGCCGACAACTATCTGTTGATTTATTAATATTACCTCTTGACCTTGATTACCATTTTTGTTATAGGTATAGAAAGTTTGTTGTCTTTAGAGCTACAATTTCATGGATTTCTATAGATATGTATTCTATACCTATAGATACTATACCTACATGATCTCCACTATCGATCTCCACTACTACTGTATTATCTATTATGGGCAATATGGGAGACACACCGTTAATAGAAATCGGCCGTAAGATATGACGTGTATGACCTTGATAAATTAGATTATTTTTAATTCTCTAAAACCAATATAAAACTTTCAGCAATTATACCCATAACATTTAAAAATGTCAATGAAATTTCAGTTAAATTTTGAAAGTAGCAAAATGATATTTGTAGAGGCACTATTTTATTGGCCGTGTTGTCGTTATTGATTGAATATACGGTATGTAGACTAGCTATTGCTTGCGGCTATACCTGCGGATATGAAAGTTGTCTGATTTTCGTCACGGAAATAAAGCAACTTCAAAGTTTACATATAAATCCTCTTTATTTTCCAAAAATTTACGAACCGTTATGTTTATCATGTGTATCTTATATGATTGTAAATTTCTTTATTAAATCATATATTCCACATGGTTGGATTGTATTTGAGAATTAACATAGATTCGGGAATTATAACTAAATAAGTTACTAAAACAAAACTATGAAGAACAATGTAAAGGAAATTAAAAAGAAGATAACAAATATATACATATATATATATTATATAATAATATATGTATATATTTTTTTATTTACTCAGGAACATCGAACTGATTTAAACAGTAACATAATTGAATAGGGGTAAAAATAGTACTACTTTTCCGCGGTCAAAGTTTGAATACCGGGCATTGATATGTGAAAAAAGAAACTGCTAATTCATAAATTATTACGGGGTCTAAGCTTCTAAAGAATTGCTGTTTTGAAGTAGATAACTTTCTTATAAAGAAAGCGTTTATAGATTCAGCTCGTAGTCAGCTAACCTTTGTGAAGGAATACTGTATTTCGTACAAAAGTTTGGATGTTTAGAAGTCCGTTTGAAGAAAAAATTGTGAGTGAGGCAACCACGATAAAATAAGAATAAAATTCAAACTGGGGCTAATGAGCTGAAGAGGATATTGGGAATTTTGTTACACCTCTTTAGAAATTCATTGTATACAGGATATATTTTTTAAATTAAATACTAAACTACATATTTATTCATGCATAATATTACACTATATCTATAGTAAAGCTTCGCAAAAAATTGTTATTTTTAATCAAAATTCATAGATAAAATTATTATTGTGAGTTTGTCCTTAGAAGACATATGTCTTCTACTGTATCGAATTTATTTCTAGAATTTGTCACTACAAAAAAATCACCTCCACATTAGTATAGTTTGACTTGAAATATTTACGCAGCACACACCTCAATAATGCACGAATATTTATGAGTTAGCTGATGAATATAATTATGGTGCAACAATTTGTATTTGCTCTTTATAAAGTCTAGAAATAATATACATTTCAAATAGTGAAGGAATTTTTCAAATAGATTTCGTTTGTAGATTATATCCGACGTAGATGGAAATTAATGAACACCGTCTTTATAATATTAGTTTAGACTAGACTTACTAGACTAGATTCGTGAAGACTTACTTCGCGAATATCAGTAAAACTATTTTAAACCCGTCCGATACTAAAATAGAAAGGTAATTATATAAAGTATATAAGAGTACCCGTGGTGAGCCGTAGAAACGAAATAAATTTTTCACCAAAATTCCACGCGAGTCCAATTTGATCTAAAGTAGACTTTTTAACTATATAGATGATATTAATGTTCTGATTCCTGAATATGGAAGTTCGTGGCAAATATGAAATCGACAGCTGACCCAAAAAACTTCCAAGCTTTGGAAGTTTATATTACAAAGAGGAATATTTACCAAATTCCTTTTCGATCGTACTGACGACTTTTGTCAGTAATTCAGTAAAAATTATTTTCCAATATCAAGTTATTTACATTGATTCCCGCCAGGTTTATTTAGTATCTCCGAATTGTTTCAATTACTGAGATTCTGTTAATTAACTCTGCCACAAATTGTGAAAGAATTTCATTATTGTTAATGAATTTATGTTAATTGTTTGATATTAAGACAACCGATAAAATTAATTCTGTTGGATAATCCGTATAATCTGTGTAGTTCATTAATATCTAGTGAATCAGTTACCGTAATAAATAGGCTATCAATCTCTCGTAAATGTAATTGTCTTACTGGTACACTAGTAGTTATAAGCCCATACTGATACTGAACACCTATCAAAACTTTAGTAAATAATTATAAACTACTGTCACATACACAAGTGTTAACCTAATGAGCATACGTGTTATTTTGTATATTACTTAATTTTTCTCTAGATTATTTTACTTATTATATTGTTTGTATTAGTTACATTTTATAAGTGGTTAAGATTTTTTATTTTTTAAAGGTATGTGGTAAGAATTAGTGGAAAATATAATAGAAAATACAATATATAAAACGGGTTACTCCCGTACCTACGTGACTTTGGATATTTATTTATGTAAAATGTAACAACACAGTATTTTTTATCATCATCAGCATCATCATCATCACGACCTATAACCGTCCCATTACTGGGCTCAATTCTCCTCTTGCAGTATGAGAGGGTATAGACCATAGATCACCACGCTGGCAAAGTGCGAAGAACACTTAGATGTATAGACTTCCTCAAGATTATATTTCTTTACCGAAGCAAGTGTTAACTTGTAATACGCACATAACTTTTGAAATCAGAAGTGCATGCAAGATTTGAACTCATACCCCTCGGTTAGGGTGACCATTGTTGGAACTATCATTTCTAAGACATTTCTTATACAATTTAACATTCATGTACCTATCACAGGTATTCTCAGTTTGTTTACTAAGAATCTATATTTATTTCTTACACCGTCAAAAATGTAAATTTATGTCGGAAATATAAGATATAAAAGGCCAAGAATATCTTCAAACGACCTTCAAATCAAAGGGCTCGTTATAATGAATACTATCTATACTAAAAATAAGACTGTATATGTACTTTGGATAACTTTTGTAAGATTTTATTACTTTTGAACTTTTTGGATGAACATAACGTTTAACCCACGAAATAGGTTTGGATCTTTGGATATTTTTAATCTATAATTCTGTTCAATTTAAATCACGCTGTTTGAAAGATAACTATCTGTTGCACAAAGAATTTCTATTAAACAGTCCTCGCTCGTGTCCTCGAAACGACTGTACCTAATTATTTGAAGACGATATGTATAATTAAAATCTCAAAACCTTTACGAATTTACTAATAAAGATGAAACATACATTGATAAACTAAGTTTATGCATTTACAGCACAAACCTGTTTCCTCTTTTCCACGCGATTATCCGATTTAAACTATTCTAATTTTATTTTCCAATAAAGTTAAGGTTGTGTGGAAGAGATTGATTCACTTATAATTTTCCACATTTCCCGAATTAAAATTATGAAAGACGATACCACTAAACCTTCTGTACATCTTGGGATATACCATATGTGCCCATAAATACATGACGCAGTTTTAATAATTTGTAACCACATAAAAATCCATAAAACCATGGGTACGAATTCTGGCTTAAAACCATTTGCTGACCCAACTGATGACTTGAAAATTTTCTCATAACTAAGAGTGTACTCCACCATGGTGCTCCATTGCGGGCTGATGGTGGATTATTGACTAACCTAGAATCGAATTTTTTTACGCCTAAACCTTTCTAACATCCGGCTACGGTACATGGGGTACGATTTATTTATCATAATCGGAGCTTTTATACTTCTCCTGTGATACGGTAACAAAACTATATTCGATATGGTTTGATTCTGTAGCATGTTGCACCAGACAACGTCTCAAGTTATTGAAGACGGAGAGTATTGTAGTTATTGAGACAATCATCTCCGTTGTAAAAAGAAACAGTATGTCTTAACGCTACTTCAAATAGCGTTGTTCGCTTCGAGTTTGATTAATGTACGCGGGGAGCAGTGACCAGTTAACACCATGTGGCTTTACACTAATCACCATGATATCATACATACGAATACATCAATGTAAAATGTATTTAAATTTTACAAAAAATAAATAAATTTTTTTTTTTTTTTTGCGTCTATATTTAAATCTAACAGTCTGCGTATTTACGAGCATCCTGTGATTAATTAGATATTTGTGTAACATAAATTAGGTCGGTATCTATCTCACGTTTCAATTATGTTCAGTAATTGTAATTATTTAAAATAAGTTATAAAACAAAAATGTGAAACCCGATTGTTATAAATGACCACCCTAAAAATATTGCTAGAAATAGAATCTTAAAAATATTAAAGCGTGTAAATAGGCACTTAGTTTCCATTAGTTATTGGTGTTTTTAATACCTTTAATAAGAACGCTGAGAACTGCCAATAAGACATACATCCTCTTCAATTTAATTTACATTCACGCAGTCTTATCACATTTCACAGACTTTATTTCTCTCATCGGAGAAACTTTTAATCACTTCACACACACTGATTAAATACTAAACGGCGAATCGTTTGAAATAAAGATACACGTAATACGTAACGTAACGTAAAATAATACTACGATCAAAACGTCCGTCCACATCAGCAGCGACTACTCGACTGAGCTACGTTCAGTCAACTTCAGTCGCATTCACGACCGCTCGCCCCTCGCCCAGGCTGGGTCACAAAGACCCTTTTACATTTTCATGATCTTACAGGTTAAGTCGATAAAATTTATTGTTTTCAGCAATCAAATTTTACGCCGCTCGCTTACCGCTTACGGGTCATTATGTTTTTTTGTGATACCCACGTTTTGTTTTATCTGTTGGCGAGTTTGCATGCTAAGATGCGTAATTTATCATAGCTAGCTCTTGGTTAGTAAATAGAATATGATTTAACTTATGATAATGTTAATAATTAAACCAATAAATGTATTTTTCGTAAGTTCTTTAATAAAAGAATATAAAGCGGTAGTTAGAATTATGGATAGATTTTACCATAGGTACTATACTTTTGTAGCAGATTATACTTTGGACAAATAAGATTTCTAAACATATTATCTCTCAAATAAAATCTCATATGATTTTAATAATAATCAGCTGCACAAAGCTATGCTGCGAAATGCGATTTAAAGGCCAGTTTGACACTTTGTTACGTTGTGCTTGATAGTACATTAAAATATCGTATAATATGTGCTACGATATAATGAAGCTTAAGGATTGATAATCGTGTTAAATAGTTAATTTTCGTTTCCATAAATCACACAAAAGTTTACTTTCTTTTGAAAAATTTAAGTGATTATTTTATTATGATCGTGAGTAAAGCTATAAGCAATACGAAGAATATTTTACTCAGAATAGGGGTAAGCCAATATAAGTATTGTAACTTTGTTTCGAATATACGACTCTTATCTGTTTCCGCAGAGTAATAAATAATAAACTAATTATTCATTATAGTTTGTCAAATGAGATATCATTAAATGTGTCTTGACCGATGTTAGTTAAAAGCTATGTGACACAAACTTTAAAATAGTTAGTTAATACTTTAAAAAACTAAAAACTCACTTCTATAGAGCGCAAAATTAGTAACTTTGCTGTCAACAACAAAGTTAGAAATCGAACGGCACAGAGAACTCCTCAAGGAGTTCTCTTATTGTCATCGGAACTAAGGTAATATGTAAAATTTCATCGTCGTAGGATAAGAAGTAATAATTAGAATTTAGCTTGCAAAATTTGAACCAAACAAAAGTACTGTCTAACAAACACAGCAACTCAAATAAAGTTTTTAATTAAATAATAAAAAGTGTCATATTTGTTAACTAATGAAAGATCTTAATTCTTACATTTCTATATTATACTACTATGTATTATAATATTAATGTTCTCGAAGTGTACCAATCCGCACTTGGCCAGCGTGGTGGACTATAGACTGTGCCCCTCACACTATGTAAGGTGACCCGAGCCCAGCAGTGGAACAGTTATGAGTTATGATGATGATTATAATATTTACTTCTCTTTCATGTAATATTCGGAAGTCTGAAAATACATCAGTAATGACAAATTTTCTAATTGATATGTTGTGACATTCTAAGAAATCTAATGAAGTACATAAACCCAGAGATGTTTAGTAAATTTAACTTCTAGCTATTAAATGCTCTTAAGGTTATACGTGTCTCCTCATATTTAAGGAAACTTAGAGCGTACCTACTGTACCACGCTGCTCCAGTGCGTATAAGCCAACCGAAGTGTCATGTCCATATTAACCATATATATTAATTGCAATAATCCGCAAACAAATGTTAAATGTAGCTTATAAACAATTAAAGACGTATTTGAAAGACATATATTCATAATAATTATGTTTTATTCGAGCTGACAAACGACCTACTGATTCATCTGATAACAAGTGGTCACAGCTACCGATGGACCTCAGCTACACCAAATTAATAACGTACTCGTATTGCCGGTCAAGAAAGAAGATAGAAAAAGAAAGAAAGAACTGGTTTCCAAGTCTCCAGTTGGTATATAAGAAATCCTTTGGCGGCTGATTTAAGCAAGCGGCCAGTTACTAGTCAGTAATACTTTTCAGAAAGATAATAATACCATTAATAAAATTAATGACTTAATTAAATTATACATATAATATTGATGACATATTCCTTAATTAAAACCTTACCACCAAGCGGATGGTTTCTTTTATAAAATAATTTTCATATAAACATGATTGTAAAGGCGAATTCGACCAAACTTTATCCCATGAATAAAATTTCGTATCTGCTCGTTATATCTTTCGTTTAAATGATGCTATGTCAACGGTGGTTGATATCACTGTAATCCGACAAAATTATGTGCACATAAAATCTTTAGTTGCGCTTTATAAACGATGTATTTTATTTTTAGTCAGCTTACATTTTGATTTATCATTCCCTTGTCAATTATTCAAGGAATAATTATTCTGACATGAATTTAACACGATGTTTGGTTCTAAATCGTTTTCTGATCGTGGTGCACAATGTTATCTACTCGGCATAGCAGCATTGTCTGTTTGGCCATTACCCTCTTTTTGTAATCGCCTATTATGTAAAAATTGTGATTACAAATAGCGGATACACGGTTTTATCTGACTCTACTTATAAGATATCTTTTAGAGTTTCAGTTGGAATGATGAAGACGAATTAGGAATATGAGCATAGCTTTAGTGATAACTGGCAACTAAAACAACTGTTAGTAGCTTGAGAAAGATGCAAATTCCTTTTTTTTTTAAATATACTACATAAGTGACAGTTACAACATTTTTATGTTCGAAGCTCTTCAACGGTGAATAGCATAGTAACTAAATTTTGCGCTATTGACGCGTGATTTTGTTTTTCCAAATTATACATTTATATCTAACGAAAACAAAATGACTTACTTTTAAATTTGGAAGTAAAATATATATGCCAGTCAGGAATATTAAACAGGATTATTTCTTCTTAAAGTTCATATGTTATATAATTTCAATTCAGAATAACAATGATAAAATAACTGCTTCACGACGACGCATTTTAATGTAAAGTAAATTTTAGTTATTTCAAAACTTGGGACGTAACATACATCAAAAAGGTCGCTTACATATTGCGACTAAAAGACAGGATGGGAATGTATAATATCATAGGAACATCACATGTCTTGTTCTCCTTATTAAGGTAAATGTCATTAGCGTATGAGGGAGACGTGTACGACATTTTTCCCCTAACATTTGAAGAGCCGTAACACTTTGCCGTCATTGTATGATGCCATATACGAGAATAGAGGAGTATCATAAAATCATAAACACCTTCAGTACTCTCGTTATCCCACCCTATACAATTTTTTTAGGTTGCCCAGAATGGTCGATTATGAATTTGGTGTTCACTACGTGATCGCATTTTATACGACTCGATTTTATCTCATCGGTGTACGCTTATGACAATAGAAAGGAAATAATAACGATATATTCTTAGAATGCTTGTTCACTTAAAGCGATTCTGATTCTTGTGGATAGAAAATAGTCACAAATTATGTTCTATTGTATACTGTTTTGTTGACGTCATTCGTTTTGTGATTCTAAATGACTGATTTGTTGTATATTAAATGTAGGTTACAGTTATATACTTTTATATGATTTATGATATATAATTTTATTTATATGAAATATGAATATAATATGTGCATATTTAAATTTAAATTTATTTAAACTTTAATAATGATTTGCTGGTGTAAAATACCATTTTACAAAGAAGAATGTATACAATATAAATACGATACGACAGTGTTTTAAAATAAATTACTTAAAATGGTAGAGTGTGAGTAATCGTGATAGATATATTCTTAAGAAAATTACAAACTACCTGTGAAAGAAGCTGAATCTGCTTAATTGAAATGTAGACAGTTTAAATATTTGGTCGGTTAAAGCAAGGATTACAAACAAAGAAATTTAAGTTCATGTTAGTGTTAGAGGGGAACAAAGTGAAACAAAATTGTCGCGTGCCAGACCGCACGTGAGGTCACATTAATGTCCTTTAAAAAGATTTAATTTAACATAATTTTATCATGCTTAGACTTTTGTTTAGCTACATATTGCAGTATGTCCATTATAATATTACGGCAAATCGACATTTAACGATTCAATATTAGTATCGCCGAATAATTCACTACAAACATACGCACAATTGTTGTAAGATGTTAATGATACATGCTACACACATTTTTACTGTTACAGAGTAGTATGTATTGGAAGTACTAAATTCCATGATATATGTTTCTAAGCTATGCATCATTCCGAAATTGAAATTCAGGTAGTAATATTATTGAATTATTACAACACATTCTGTACACTAAAGTGTGGTAATGGAACGTCCTTCAGTAAGTTGGAGTATGACCGGGCTGCGTGCTCAACGCTTTATCACTTAATTTGAATCGTGTCCTGAATTCCGAACGCCCTGCATTGGGTCAAACCCATTTCTCCGTAGAACCGAAATCATCACTGGACGATTAATTTCATGTGCGAACGAGTTGTTGTAGAAGACTCGAATGAAACAGATTCTCTATATATTTTGAGTGCGATTTGAATCAAGAAAGAAGAAATAGATAATAAAAAAAAATACTAACACACTCATAC
>DWPA01001798.1:0-17392 GCA_018251375.1 Calpodes ethlius
ACAAACCCACTGACGCATTTATGGTATTAGTGTTGATTAAAGATTACTTTATCAAACAAGAACCCCAATTAAAGTAAAATAATAAATAAGTATTGTATAATATATCTTAAATCGGTCACTATATATAATCATACTTAAGTCTTTATTCTTTCTGTTATCATCAACTATTCTTACGACAACTACAAAAACAAGCGCACATCGAAGTTGACTACGTCATCGACACTAGTCAAATACATACATACGTGGTACACGCTGCATGCTGTTAGCATCAGGAGCGCAAAAACAAACAAGAAATGTGGACCCCAAACAGCAAGCAATGTATGTGACAAACACCCATTAGGGATACTCGCAGACGTTTGGCCAATATTGGCCAATAATATTTTAATCCAAATCATTACAAAGCTCCTTGATCATGAACATGTTGACTAGAGTTCTTAACGATTGAGGTGCGTTATTAAAACAACTAAATTTCATCTCCGTTTTTATTTTAATAACTGGTAAATGATTGGTTTAAACGCTGTCTTGATGATCGAATACTATTGTGATATAGCTGGTTTGTATCTATCTGGCTCTCATTAGTATTTAACGTTGTAGGTAACAGGTAGATAATTTAGTATGTTAAAAAACAAGATAATATCTTCAATAACCCAGTCACAACAATAAACATTTGCCAATTGCAAATTAATTTAAATTAATTTAAAAGCCAGAACCAACGTGCAAACATTCTTCGAACGACAATCAATCTATTTGCTCCGATCTTCGAATGCTTGGTCCAATACCCAAACGTTGGGCAGGGTTCCCCACGTCCATAAAAGTTAATAACTGCATCAGAAATGCGATATCCGTGTCGAGAGATATTTTAAACCCGTGCATTTTACTGCCGCGTCACACAGTTATGGTGCAATGGATGTAAGTTTAGGGGGGGTTTATAGGTTTTAAAAACGCCGGTTTTGGCACCGCTCCAACGTAAAGAACCTTGTTACGTGCCTTTAGTAGGCAGGTGTGGGCTAGGTAATGGATTTTTAGATGTTTTTTTATGTACTGACGAACTACCTGATGATAAGCGATCGTCACACGTGGAGAGATGTAGCACCACAGGTTCAGTACCAACCAAAGAGGAAGCTACACTCGTATAATTATACGATTATGCTGCCTCTTAACATGACCAAAACATTTTTAATACAACCCAAGGGTATTAGAAAGAGAGATCGCTATACTGTATATCTATTTCACTTAAAGATCGATGCCATAATAGCATAATAGTACGTGGTACGTTATTTCACAAAACTTGATAACATTGTCAATTATGAAGACGATAATATTTTGTTTCCAAACCATCAAAGTGTTCCCACGAAGTGCAAGACTAACTTGAACTCAGTTTGCATTGTCCCTCCGAGTTATAAAATAAAATTAGCTATAACAACCTCGCCTGACTCGAGCGAACTGCAAAGCAATTTCGAACTGAAGAATAATAACATTATACGTAACAGCTCGACCGTGAAACTTTTTATTAGTATCCTGCTTGTCCGGTTATAACCGGATTTGGGCTAACTAGTTTCGGAGACAAATCACCCGGACGGGTTAGGGTAATGGCACACGATATACGCTAATGGCGTCTTCGCTTATAAATTACTCTCTGAAACGTTTATAGGACTGCGGCGGGTACGAATCGAAATTAATGCTATAATAATGTTGCGTCGTTTCTCTTCTAAACCTACAACATATCCCGTAGTAATGTTGATGAAACAAATTTAAATCACACATCATTACGTAAATTAATCATAATTATTTAAGTTCAAAACAGCCAAACATACACTATGCAAAATTTATCAATTTCATATCACTTCATTATAAAAATGTGTATACATTTTTTTGTGTTTCATATTTGTATTAAACATCATTATACATAATTTGTTATTATGCAATACAAATGTAATAGTTAGTTCTTTTGAACCTGTATTTTGCTATTTCAATTCACTATTCGATTTTAATGTGTTGTGTGCTGTCGCCCTTATAAAGATAGTATGCCTTGTAAGTGATCCGAGAAAAAGTTTAATATTGGTAAAAGTTCCAAGCACCAGACTCTACCGAGATGTAGGGCCGAGAGAGTCGTGCTCGCCAACCGTGTCTTAATTACATGTATTAGTTACCTGGGCTTTACGTTTTTGTTGGACGAAATTTACTGAGATAGAGTTTGAACTGGGTCTCGTAAATATTTGGTACGTACAAAGCAGATAATGTTTTGTTACAAAAACTTATTGGGTTAGTGAAATACCTTATGCATCTTTGTATCATCCAAGCATCTTTACTTGTGGTCTACATTGCTATTATGTGAGGCGATGACACCATGGTCGTGCGATTGCAGGACGCTGAGTATTGTATCACACAGATTACTCTATACTTGATGTTTGAGGTTGGCTGGTGGATTGTTAAGTAGTAAAATCTAAATTTTCCTGATATATACGAGTTAATGTATATCGCTGCTCCTTCATTAACGCGTTATTTTAATATGGGTTACATCAATAAAGTTGTATGCAAAGTTTTTATTCGCCTTAGGAAGCAACCAAAGTGCACGTTAATTAACGCGTTAACTTTGTCACATTAAGCTTTTTTTATTTGAAACATTTTTTATTTCGCGTTAAAACGCTCATGTGGCATTGATATTACGTAAACACAACACACGCAATAAAAATAACGCACTAAATAACTTCTATTATTCTTCGGATAATTTCATTCGATTTATCTTTCCCAGGATCGAATGTACAACAAATATGGTGTATCTGAAAGGCGACAGAAAATAGGAAAGCTAAAGTTAAAGTTATTAATTTATAACTCATTTAACCAAAAAATACGAATAAATATCTGAAAACACCTCAATCAATTCAATAGTGTACTCAAAAGTGCTTTAAAACACCGCGAAATAACGACCGAATTACAATTATTAACCGTCATTGTAAAAACATATCGGTTTCCATCCATAACAGATGGTTGCGAATAATCGGATAAAGGTAATTATGGGTGGATGGAGTCGGACTGAGACCGAACAAGTCATTACATGTTCATATCGGCCGAGTTACAAATGGCCTCGTAAAACGTTACGCTGCCGATACAAATGCTGATAAAACCGAAATACGTATTAACGTCGATACTGGGAATAATTGCTTTTAATATTTACTATTATATAAATAAATATATGCATAATTGTGATGTAGTCAACTCGTTGAAATAGCTGTTTAATTGCACAGCTAGCCTTTTTGTTAAACAACGCTATTTTACTTTACGTGTCGACTTTCAAGTTTCAATGAAAGAGTTAGCTGCGCTATTAATTGGTTGTTTGAACGAAGTAATAATTTATTACAATGATTTACCAATAGCAAATTATCTAGTAAAACAATTACAAATATATTACGTATTATTATCTTATACTTGTCTAATTGTTGTAAGTAACCCAAGTTAAGTAAGTTGTGGTATTCACTGAACGCTGATATTATTAGATAAATATCAGATTGATAAACCCAAATATATATACATGAAATTAAACAACAATATCATGTTTAAGTCAGTATGAACGGTATATTTTTTTATCACAATGAAACCCATTAGGCTCGGTCCTAATTACAATATGCAACTTTTTAAACTTATTATTAAGTTGTTGGTAGTTTCAACAGTGAGCAGTTCCTGAGTATGTTAATATAGGTATTTTATGGGTTTCATCGATATTATGTGATCGCGTAAAAATATATAAAATGTGCGAAAATTTATCAATAAAGTGCTTAATTCACCCCCTTTTTTGTCGATAAGTTTCATTAAGAGCTTGTGGCTCACAATTATTATACGTAAATAGTATTTACGTTACAGTACGTTACCGCACGTAATACACAGAACAATCTATACTTAAGTTAACGGATATTTCTATTGCCAGAGCCACACCTTGCAAAACGTGGACTAGGACGAGGGAATTGTCTCAAGTTCTTTGAAAAGCACTTGTTTTTATGTAAATCATTTGCAGGCGCGCCTTGCAATGAAAATCAAATCCTATGCCGTGACGGCAAACGGCACGACAGCCTTGTTGTGGTGCCTTTTCTACTAATAATAATTTATTATTTTCAAATAATTGTGCGATTGACTTTAGTTAGCGAAATAAAAAGTTTAGATATTTGAGTTTCCCTTGCCGGCTCCTAGTCTATATAGTTACGATAAGTTACGACCTGCAGGGGACTCGATATTATCCAGATAGCGGAGTATAGGATGAGATCGGATAAAAAGGGATGGGAATCAATTTAAATAATTAAGCTCTAAAATTTGCATGTCTAGTTAGGTTCCTACCACAGACTCAATATTACATAGAAGTGGACAATATTACGTTAGCGGTAAACTACAGTAAAAACCAGCGGACTTCCAATTGTGTAATAATTTCACTCATTTCCCAATTAGTATAATATAACTCCACATGAAGTATTAAAGGTATATTTCAAAAATTTTTTGTAAAATTGATAATTTTCAAAAATCGCACGTCAAATATCACACAACCAGTACTTACTATAAATTATTCGTAGACAGTTTTTGATACCATCATGTATGAAATAAATGTATTATAATATTTTTTTCTATAAAACATAACATTAACATAAACGTAACATAACATTAACAAATATTTATCTGTCACATGAATATTTGCCCCGGCCGAGAATCGAACCCAGGACCCCTCGCTTCGCAGGCAGGGTCACTACCAACTAAGCTACGGGGCAATATATTTATATTTTATGCGACTAATTGACCAGTCTTGTTAAGTTTCTAACATACCTTTGTTTTAAAAACATTTACACATCAATATAAAGATATTAAGCGTGTTAAATGTAAGATTTGTACCAATTTAATTTTATAACTTTGTTTTATAATCTAATATAAATAATTTCTTTTTTTCGATTCTGATTTACAATTAAATGATTCCCTTTTTATCAAAAGATCAACTTTATAAAATCGACGTGCCACTTCTATTAGCTTTTACCGTACGTATACGCCGAGTGTAGGCCGTAGGCTGGTCGACCACTTAATTTGAGATCCGTATCGGGTCGCAAAATAAAAACGGTATGAAGTTCACGTGTCGGATATTTTTATGCTATTTGGGATAGGTATAAACTTTGTTCCATACCAAAGACGAATTTACGACTGACTTGTATTTTATGACAAATTCGTACAAATATTTCACCGTGTTTATCTTGAAATCGACTTATTACTACATAATCCGAATGAAATAATGCTTGTTGTAATTTTTTATATAATATCTGACAAAGAAGCAGATGAGGTGTGCTGTTCAAAAAATGAGAGACGAAAGAAGGAACTGGTACTCAAGTTCTCAATTAATACACTACGCTTCGGTGGGAAGAGTCAAGCATGGAGTTGACAGCTAGTCAGGTAGGTTTTACGGAAAGATAAATATACCAATAATAATAATATAATTGTTACGCAAAGCTTTATCCAGGAGAGTGGTTTTTGTTACCGCTTACGATGTCCTGGTCTGACGGTATAGGATCAATGTTCTATGCCCCGATAACATGGCCAAAAAATATTGTAATTGTCATTGATTGTCGTAAATCTATCTATAAATATCTACTCAATGATATTGCGTAGTAAGAAGGATTTGATTTTAAATTTCCCCTTGTGAAGTGAATTTTTGTTAAACTTTTGTAACGTGATAATGATATTTCAAAGAAATAAATAATTGTATCATCATTACTAATGCCCATAACTATGAAACTACAAGCTGGACTAGAGTCGACGTAAATGGACATGATATAGTTCTAGAGTGCTGCGTCATAACGACAAACCCTTAATACACCTTGACATTTGACATACATTTTGACACATTTTTCATTTTGTATACATAACTGTATATATTCAATGTATCTTATATTAACTGTAAATATAATAACAATATAATTATTGGTCGATAGATGTCCTTAAGAAGTTTTTCTTGGTCGAATCTTACAATATATACTATGCACATTATTTAAAAAATTAATGATACGTGTTGGTGTAGAAGATTAACGTATAAACCACTAGTTAAAATTTTGTATTAACTATAATATTTTAACTCCAACCGGCGCAAAACCACAATTTAGCGGGAACGAATATTTTCGCAATAATTGACACATTTCGATAATTAAAAGTAGTTACAATACACATTACTGCCTGTTTTGGCCACGTTCCGGCTGGACAGGCCGTAAAGTGTCCGGGTCGGTTGGTTTAACAAATGGGAAGTGCGGTGTACGGTTCAGAACAATCGGAAAGGCTGGCCGGTATGATAATCAGTGGTCTGTTGACATTTTAAACATCAATGGTCTACACTCACACAACAATACTACTTGTAACACGTATGGCTACACACACGCACACAGACATAACACGAAACTGTAGTGGCAAAAGGCGGCACAGTCGGTTTTTGGAATATTTTACACTCTGTAATGTACAATCAATACAAAGTAAAATACAGACTTGTATCAGGAGGTCGCATAATAATCGTAAAATTGCTGCAGGAATTTTCATATGGTCTCTACGAATAAAAGGAATAATTCACGAGGAATATTTTCGTGTACCGAGAAAATTGTGTACAACACCTGAGAAAAACGAGGAATAATGTTTTAGATGCGATTTATTTTCGTAAACGTAATAATAGTTATCTATAAACTGAAGCAGAGTTTTACAAGTTGTAAATGTAAATTTTGGCGCGATGTTATGCTCAGTTATGATCAGTATTATAATTATTGGGAATGGGTAAAATGAGTAACACGTGTTATTGTTGCTGTAGCGTATATGCGACTGACTTTTATTACCTGATTATTGATGATTATAAATTACAGTATGTATATGCGGCACATAAGTCAATAAAAACAAAATCACAGATAATTTCAGTACATTCTTTAAATGAATCTTAAGAATAAAAATATCTACATATTATATTTAGATTGAAATGTATAATTAATATATACTTATAACGATATCTAAAGTGAAATAAAATTTAAATATATTTTCATTAACAATATATATATTAAAAAAAAATGAAAAAGTATTTAATGATATATTTTAAATAAAATTGCAAAGTAAACAAGCACGCAAGGGAGTCGAGATCGGTGACATAGAAAGGACATCACGGCATGGCATTATCATTCCATTTACCGTTACAAAATACTTAGCTTATTTTACAGCAAAGGCGCATCTATAGATATTCACATCAAAATGTTTTATTTATTGAAACAGATAAACTCGTCGAAAGTATTTTTGTAACGTTGTAAAATTATTCAACAGAAGCTTCACAGTAAGCGCGCTCGTAAAATGAACTGCAATAATATTTAAAATCATTCTGTAGATGATTCGCATTCCGCAGTGCGATAGAACTTGATTCAAACATTCAGTGCGGAAGTGCGGACCGAGCGGGCTCGGCGCAAAGCGAACTTTCGCAGCCAACTTGCTCCTCTAAACCCGCGTCCACACCGATACCGTCTGGGTCAGTTATTATACACTGACTTTATATTTTTAACACAATTTTAGACGACATCATGATTAACAGGGAAGGTTTTAAAGAAAAACTGTTGTTGAAGTATTTTTAAGAAACATATTGCGTTAATACACAACTCATAAAACTAATGTACTCGTATGTTTATCAGTGCGTTTTCTCCGCTGTTTCCTGAGACTGTTTATCCAATTTTAATGCGGTTTTTATTGAAATATTTTGTAAGGTTTTTAATGATTTTTTATTGTTTGTCAATCAATTAAGACTACAAATAAAATTATAATTGTCATTTAAAAAAAACTCGTCTCAACACTTTTTACATAAATCGGTATTTCATATCCATCATTATTTAAGTATAATCCTCAGATATAGAACTATTTGTATTATACCGGTTTCTGTCCTGGTTAAAAGCCACCTGAAGTTGTTAATAATTAGATGCCGAGAAAATCAAAAGACGACAAACATAAAATATTAATACTTCAGTGTAAGGCAGCGCCATGGTGTGCAAATTAAGTACATATAACATTATATACAGAGCACACCATGATTGAAGGATAGTAATTTCTGACTAAAGTTAAAATAAAGTTACATAAACCGATACGGAATAATCTCGGAATAAAATTTGGGGCGTCACTAGAAATTAAGATCAAACAGCGAAAAAATCACTTTTCCATAAAAGGTCGAATTTTATATTCTTAACTAAGTTCGTAGAATTACTCCTGATTGAGTTAAGAGTTTTATGTGCTCAATAATTATGCGCATAATTTTATTATTTTAAAAATCACAGGTCAATCAAATAACCAGTAGTACAAAGTAACAATTATTAAGTATTATTATTAAATTAAAGTAAAATTGTGCGATTGTCCACTTTCTTTACTTTTCTTTAATTTTTATGCAGTAATTAGGAAAAAAAATCTCAGTTTTTCTAAATTAATGTGCATGTAAAATAATGACTAGTGTGTACACACCGTAACGCAGATTGCGTTTGAAAATAAACTTCGCGATCCATCAAGCTCTCTTCATAATCGACCTTTTCAGCTTTGTGTGCGCGCGTCGATGGACTTCGATTATGTATTGACTTTCATATTTTATTTCTCCACACGAAGTTTACAGCAAACATTTTTGCTTTTGCCTATTTGTGGCTTTGAAAGTATTTTAACCTAATTGCACTACTGCGCCACTGCGGTGTGGGATACGGTATATGGCGGGAGGTATTCTATGAGGCCATTTTGAGATTATTTTAATACAACCAGAGTTTGTCCAAAGGCAATTACTATAATTATAATATTTTCATAGCTTAAAAAGAATATAAAAGTATCTGTAAGTGAAAGTTATGAAGGATATCTTCACTATCAACATTTATATTATTAGTGCAAGCGGTAAGTGTCATCAATGTAATCGAATTTATTTAATACATTTTCAAACGAGAAGACTTTAAATATGTATATAAATTTCCAATCAACTTGGAATTTTGCAGTAACAGATTATAATTCTTAAACAATGTTAATTCGAAGTTGGCGTCAATCTATTAATCACCTGCTCCTAACAGGGCATGAGCTAACAGGCCTTAGGAAGCCTCGAGCATAGTTTGTCACGCTGCGCGAATGCGTAAGTATTGGTGGAAAAGTTTGGGGCTAACAAGTAATTATAAAGATTCTACGCAATACTTAGTATATACAAGTAAACCAGAATTAGTTTTAATCTAACCAGCTAAAACTAGAATCTCGTTTACATGTAATAAACCAATTCTACCTCATTATTTATCTTAATATTCGTAAGCAAATTATACAAAAGTAGTCGAAACCCAATCCAATTATAATTATATTAATTATATGCTAATTGAATAGACGAATTACAAAGTAATCAGAATCCGGAAACTGCCAAAGGAATCGTTGCAACTTTCTTTTAATTTTCTCCCTATACCGCGTTATATTTCTGTGGAACTCTTGAAGATCTGATCCTCTGACCTTTTTCGCTTAACCGGCGCCAAGGAGCGCTCCAGTTTGGAAGGACCCTCACACACTCTTAACCTCAAATGTTTGACCCAGAAACTTTACAACTCGTAGATTATTTAGGTGAATATTTTAATAGATAATGATTTTAATACATATTACACAGATTAAAAATAAAGTTGAAAATTTTTAAGACGTTGTTTATTTTCGAGTTTTACTTCTAAAAGCCTCTAGGTTAGAATTATTGCACTATTTACATTCAGATATATATTAGTCATACGATGGACAGTATACCAATAAAATTTGCATTCAATCCAAAGCACTTCTATTACAACAAAAGAAGTAATAAACAATATCTAAAATGTAAATAACGTTAGACCACACATATCTAAACATTAAGTACGTTTAAAGGTATATAACACCAAGTTGTTCTCGTGGATTGTAATGATAAATATTAATCCTTTACTTTACCAGCGATGTGGAAGGTGACAGAGTCCTAGTTTTGTGTGACTTCTAACAATAAGATTAAATGGCAATAAAATAAATGGGTTGATTTGACAGACATTTGCAGCTACGCTCCCATGAATATCTTTGGTAGAAATGCAGCCGAATATTAACTTAACACCAATGAGTTTTTGTTTTGTTTGTAGGGTATCTTTTAATTTAAATAGTAATTCTTCAACATGCATAAATTCAACTCCGCAAACTAAAAAATAATGAATTCCTATTATCTACCTTTTTATTAATTTTCATACATAAATAGACTTGTGCGCAAGTAAATATTTATTGATTAACACTTTTTTCTTAACAACTGAGAAATACATAGGCGATCCGTACAAGCAACAGTACCTGGATCTGACGAAATTACATGTTGTATGTATATAAATAAACTAAGTAAGTTAAATATGAACTTAATAATGTTTGTCACTGCAGTTTTGATGAAAACAACGTTTGAATGTTTACTGGTAGAAAATGTAACAAATCATTGATATTGATTGATCATTGTAATACATTTTTTCAATTTTCAGTCAATTATTTTAAAAACCTCGTGAAGAAAAACATCGTGAGGAAACCTGCACACTTGAGAGCTGTCCATAATGCTCTCGAAGGTGTGTGAAGTCTACCAATTCGCACTTGGCCAGCGTGGTGGACTATGGCCTATAGGCTACCAAGGTGTATACCCTTCACATCGTGAGAGGAGACCCGAACCGACCAGTGGGATAATTATGGGTTATAATGATATATACAAACAAGCAAACACACAGGCTGAATACATGGTTTCTAAAATTATTTCATCGTTAATTATTAGGTAAATCCAGCACGATATCAGTATAACGGTCTGTTTAAATCGACTGAATTAATTTTCCCACATTTGCCGTTATGATAATATAATTTGGTGAATTTAAATTAATTTTAGCAATCCCATTCGTTTTCTGTTTATCATCGGAACTAGTTTATTGTAAGCCGAGTTAGGATAATATTGAACGTACCCGACTAAATATACATCGACTATTAGTTCCTGTTTTAGAAGTTAATTTTGCGATGTGACTTTTTATGTAACTGGGGGCAAACTAGTTGGCCAGCGGTCTGATCGTGTCCTTGCTGCTAATAGACATTGGTAATACTAAAGGTATCACCGACGCGTTGCCAACCTTAAAAAGATGTTATGGATCTTTGACAGTACACCTCAAATATTTTTTAAGTTCTACTTTAGAAGGAGATTTTTCATTGGAAATATATTTTCACACTTATCGAAAGTCAAACTTTGTCAACTCAAAGGTCTGTATAATTGCGTCATAAAATTTGCTTCAATATTACACGTTCAACTCAATCTCTATAAGAAGCTACGTTAGCTCATGTATCAGGCAGGTGCGTTTGTTTTTACGAATATTGCAGCTATAACGGAATGGGTTACCGTTCACCGTTACGATATACGTTGGATATCGGCAATGATCATATCGCTTCAAATAATATATAATGAACACCGTTAAAATATATTCGACGTACATTTTTATTATTGTGATCATACATTACCATTGCGCTATTGTAATGCAAAGACCGATTTTGATTGTAAAACCAAAATGCGATATTTTTGTAACCAATATGATTAATGACTTATAAGCTAAAAATGATTATTTATCCATTGTAATAGATTGCCATGGACATGGGATCATTGTTATTAATTCCATTGTTGTTTTTGATATTCAAATATGTCTATTACATCTCATCTATTTATCTATAGAGTAAGTATGTGTGTTTGAAATAACAAAAGAAAGCTACAAATGATTCAAATATATAACAATAGTATTAACACTGTCAGAGGAAGTTTAAAAAATATTATACAATAAGTTAAAGTGAACTTCAAACCTGCAAGTCTCGGCGAGCGTTGGTGTCTGTTTATGAACGCTTTGCAGAAAGTTCGCAACAGACAACGGAGACAGATCGTGTTAAAGAAATAGATTTGTTTTTAAACTAGTAACTAAGTATTTGTCGCTTTGGGAAAGCAGAAGTACTACATCTTAAAATTTACATTATCCACACTCAATGTATGTACAGACAGGATTCTTTAAAGTGACTTAACTTTTTATGCATAACCTGCTTGAAATAAAATAAGATACGTTGTCCTAAATTTACTTTAATACATTATTGAAATTCGCCTCCGAATGTGTTGAGCTATTTCTGACATTAGCAGAAACAAACGCACAGACAAACAGATAAAATTAATCATTTATGTGTGTATATTTGTTTATTCATTCATGGTTTAATTTAGATATCTTTTGCTGTTTGTAACATTTATTTAAAATTAAAATTTAATTTATTACTTTAACGTTCATCATTTAACTGATAAAATGTAAATCTAAGTCACGATTATCCTTAAAAAAAATTAATACAATGTATAACATCCTTATAATAAATCTTAATATGCCATTAAATTTAAGGAGCGCACGGCACATAACACTGTAAAGGCTCGTTAACCATTAATAAAACCCGCTGCAGTACTAACATATTTTTTAAAATAGCTCCATATTTCATACAGAACCATATAAAATGAGGTTCGCACGAGTGTGCTCTAAAGAGACACTTTACCCGGTATTTTTAAGTTCCCGCAAGTTTTATCGGTCCCAACATGCCCGCTACGCCGCCGGGGTGCTACGAACTTGTGACGCTACGACGTAACGCGCTACGCGTCTACGGTGTTTTATACCCCGTGCATGAAAATCGAGCATATTTGGATATTCTTTAACACGTTCACAGGGCCCATGCAAAATGATATCACTAGCCCATAAAACCAAACAAGTTAATAGATGCGTATATCATGTCTATATAAATCTGTAACAATGAGTTTTTAATATGCGATTTTTCATTTCCTTCGAATTTTTCACGTGACCTCATGATGAAATTCCGGTCATACTAATTAGAATTCATGCAAAACCATGGGCATTTGTGTAGAAAACGAATAAAATAATTGAGGGTAGTTCTAATATATTTCGTTGTATGTAATTGTTGTGTAGACTATAGATTATACTTTAACTGTGAAGGTTTTCTATTAACATTATTATACTTATCTAGTTCTAGTTATGTTATATGTTTAATATAACCATAAAAACATCCTCATTCAATTCGATCCCTGATAGTTTTCCTTTACTGAACCGTATACTTAATTTTTACCTAATATCACTGTCTCGTAGCAGTAAAAATGTTCTCTACATGAAACGTGCTCTAATAAAAGTAAAACGGTATATTTTTTCCTTACTTATTCGTTTTATTGCTCGCTCCTCGACTCCGCGCAATACAGTGAACTCGGGAGGCTACGAGAAATACTACGCTTCTACGATAGCACGTAGACTCTCGTAGCGCCGCTACGAACTTTATGCATCATTCAATTTATTATAATATACCACGAAGCGCTACTTCAAAAATATACTCATAGGGATTATTCAATGCTATTTTTGTAATGATTGATTGTAATTTTAATTTCTTAGTTAAACTTCAGATAGTTCGACAAATAAAATATAAATTAAAAGGTAATGTCAAGAATAAATAGTACTATTAATTTTTTTATAATGTCAACTTCATTATTTGCGGCGATAAAACTACATTTACAACTTAATTGTTAAATAGTTTTGCTCACTGCTTCCAAATAATATGAAAAATGAGTTTTAAGTCAGACAATCATTAATGATAATTGAATTGATTGCCTCTCTGTCATCGTAAATACCAATCAAACGCTGTAACATAATTATTACAATGTGTGTTTCTGTTATTTGATCTAATCTCGCATTCCATTCCAACCATTAAAAATCGCTGGCCTGAACAATTCACAGTAAAAACAAAAACTAGATTTTCATGATATTTTTAACTTTAAAGTTATTTTCAATAATTGCGCCCGCAACCGTGATATCTAAATTATGAAACGCTAGTATCAATAGATTTTAGTGCTGAAAATTTATCATGTGTAAAACTTTATGTTATACCTGTTTGGTTGCGGAGCCAATTATATTATAACCGTACAAAAGGATGCGTTTAAAACAGCCGTAGACAGCAAAATTTGTCGATTTTTGTTCAAACACGTCAATAATTCCAGGCGCCGTGCACTGATTCAATATTAGTTTAAGTTAACGAGTTGGCGCCTCGGACGCTCAGTAAAGAACCTAAATACCTTAGAAATAGAGTTATTTTTAAATTGAAACTTCAACTAATTATTTTGTTCAAACATTTGCCAATTATCGTGGAGTAGGATTTGTTTAACGAACGTCGCACGTAATGACATCGGAATGGTTGCATCACTCGCATCGAACTGCTGCGTTTAGTGGGAACAAATAAAATAAATCGACATTGTTTAGATAGTTATGCTTCGATGACTTTTATTACTATTTTAAATCACAACTGTCATGGGGTCTTGGCCACCTGTTTTTTATTAAGTAACCAATTGTGAGTACCGCCATCTCCTGCCATCCAGAGCCAAATCCTAATGTTTTGTTCTAAGTTTAACATGGTTATTACGTCGCCAAGTCAGCCAACACACACATTTTAGATTTTTTTTTTTATTGTATGACTTTATTATTTTATAAATTAAGTAACAGCTGCCACTCTATCTTCAATCTTGCCCCATTACTGAAGATCGTGATTTCTACGCATATCTTAGCCAACAAACTATTCCGCTGCAATTGTAAAATATTATTAAACATTGCAATATTTACCAGTGTAGCAATACCTTCAAGCCTCACGCATCTCGCACGCACACACAAATGTTTCCGAACGTACGAAATACATACGTGGTATGTAATTATAGTCGTCACAGGCGGAAGTGGCCAGTAACGCCGTACAGAGAGAGTACTTAGTATCTATTTTTGAGAGCATCTATATCTGGATGGAGATTTTTAAATAAAATGTATTTTATAACATTGTCAAATTATACGAAACTGAATAAAACGACAGCTAAATTTCATGAATATAATTCGTCTTCATAATAGCCTTAAAATCTCTCTTAGAACCCGAGTCCACTCGTAAAACACTAAAACTTTATAAGGTAGCCACTCGGCTTCTAAGTTTTTGATAGCTTGTTTAATTTATAGCAAATCAAAGGTTTCCGTCGAAAGGTTTTAGCAATAATAAATTAACGCCCCGAGCAATCAAGATGTAAATGTTTCAGCGAACCTTAACGAGGCCCTTCGACTTAATGGCGGGTTGTAATTATTTTTTTAGGTCCCGATTTGCATTCTACAAATTTTTAATATGTTTTTTATGGATCTTAGTAAAGTGGAATTCGTGGGCCGCAGATATAGAGTACTTTTAGATACGACTGAAATCTCTCTGGTTGATAAATTACCCTATCTACTGGTGAGGACTGAGTTCTATCTCAGCTGAGGGAAATCTAAGTGTGATGGACGAATGTCTGTGAAAGGATATTGTATATGCATGAGTATAATGCTAATGAACTAAGAATAAGAAAATCGATAACCTCGAATTCAAAATTGTTTCTCTAAAAGTACGGTGTGCAAATAAACGTTAATAATTTTTTTATTATTTTATATATAGTATTTTATTCATTACGCCCCGGCTCTTAAGAAGATGCTAATTGTTTTTTTTTAATGCATTATGTTTCCAGTATTTTTAACTAACTATATTTTAGTTCTTACTTTTTAGTCTCATAAAAAAATATATCAATTATTTAATTCATTTTGTCACATAAATATTGTCAAATAAAGAAATTAAAAGTGAGTGGATTTTGATTAAGACAATTTCTTTGTACAATAAAAAAATATATAGGAATTTTATTAACTTTCGCTTACCGTTTTAAGATAGCGAATTAGACGCCATGTGTCTATGATACGTTTGACCGGTGACGGTGACCGCTTACTAACAAGTGACTTGTCGTCTGTCGATTATTTAAACAATATAAAATATATATTGTAGTGTACAGCAGATGTTTATGAATTGAGACGGTTGTCTGTCACCTACCGATAGTCATTTGTCACCTGATCATAGTTGTCTATCACCTGACGGCAGTCATGGTGAACGCATGGTTGGTGCATGCTAATGTGAGGCCGCAAAGCGCGGATTGTTTATTTATCTTACATATTTTACACAATTAGGCGCAAATTAGGGAAGACTTATGTGCAGTAGTGGACCTTCAAAGGTTGAGAGATAGACAGATTTTACACAAAATATAAACACTATAATCAATTAATAATGTAATCAAATATATTACGCGCACTATTTCGGTTCCAATTCTCTACCGACTATTGCAACGTTACGTATGCATTGAATACTTACTTTCCCGCTGGAAATCACTCACATACGAAGGAAAACGACGTGAAACATTCGATGAACGTTTTCCATTACGTTTTTTAAGGATATTTGATAGCTATTGTATCATGGCTGACCAGCACGTGATTACGTTTTGTAAACAAAGACGCAGGCGTCGAACAACATGAGTTTTAATGACAAAATGTAATTACGATGTGTTTTTATATGACATGAAATTTTAAGTATCTATACGAATATTAAAAATACGAAAGTCTGTGTGTTTGTTTACTTGTCGCCGTTATGGTCAATTGGCGTCCTTATGATATGATTTTTTATGTGAAGATAGTTAGGAGGAGGAAGAGTTACGTAGGAAATTTCTTACTGCAATATACATCTCATTTTTGTGGAAACACCCATAATATTTCAGACCAATAACAAAAGTGTTTAACAACACTGCATTGCCTGGCAACCGATGATAGAAAGGAATCGACAACGTTTTTATTGCTGTGATTTTTTCCCACGCGGGCAAAGCTGCTGGTAACGTCTAGTCTTCAATATCGTGCATTAAAGAAGAAAACAAGTAGTTAAAAGTGAAATTAATAAGAAGAAACAAGCTGGTAATTATTTAAATCATTAATGTAACGTTGTTCTGTGGTCTTCATTTAGTATCCTGTCGAGTTCAGTTGGCTTTTACAGCCAGCTAAATAATAAAGCAACCATGGCAAGGGACGTCCGCCCAATTTAGCAACGGCTTAGCTAATAAGGGTTAACTTTACATGTTCGGGCAAAGTGCGATAGATTGAGGTTCGTTACAGCGGCCGCAGATAAACGGTGAGGGGTTAGCTTTAAGTTACTTAGACACTGGGGTTTTTATTGTATTGAGTAATGCAATTATATTGGTATTATTAATGATTTTTTGTTTTATGACATAATTATGTTACCGATATTATCTCATATTCACAATAGTGGTCTTCACGTAAACGCAGCTAGACAAACTCAGGCAGTTGGAAGTAAATCTATATATATAAAAATGAATGTTTGTCTGTATGTCCTCTATAGAATCGTAAATAAATAAATAAATTATTAAGTATACTTCATCATGTGATTATCTTTATTAAAATTGTAGTATATGAGCCCGCGCAGGTTTCTGAGTTGGTCCGACCAATTTTCGACAGATGGC
>DWPA01001799.1:0-17385 GCA_018251375.1 Calpodes ethlius
ACATTATACTCAGGAGGGAACACCGACGCAGGCAAGCTATTCCATTCCTTCGCAGTACGCATAAGGAACGACGACGTGTTATACTCGCAAATTAATAATAGCCAATTATATCAGTCAGAAGGAAAACATCCCAATGAATACTGCATAAAAGTGGTCCTATTTTGATCAATCTGCACTTGCCCAACGATAACTTTTATTCGTTATATAGCGAGAGGAGATCCAATCCCAAAAAAGAGACAGTTTTATATAGATTACCATCATAATATAATAAGATTTTTCATAATTATAAAGAACTAACGAAATATGCTACTAAAACTAGTAATAGGTAGTTCAATTATTAGAAGACGATTTGAATTCGTAACTAAAAATACCTCCTGCAAATTTTTAATAAAGAAAATCTCATCCAAATCGAATCAATAGGTAGTTTTTAAAATAATCGTCGACATATAATAAATTCACATACTCACTCATCGAATACAAAACCGCCTTTTTTAAAATCGGTTAACAAAAACAACGTTAAGTCTGGACGATAGACACAACACAATAATTTTATAATATTTCTCTCTGTGCGGTTTCTTTGCTCATGTGATTTTATCGTTGTTGACTCGGGGTGGGAATTGCGCGTCGTAAAACATCGCTTGTGTTGGTGACGTTTTGCCCTGACAAATTGTATCATAAAGAGATACATGTGGGGGTATTATCATACGTTTGTGTACACGCACACAGGGACGTGCGTTCCTACACTTTGTTAAAGACGGTAGAGATATATTCGCGTGTAAGAATAATTTTGTTTGTGAACGTTCAGACGAAACAGATTTATTTTTAAGTTCATACATTTTTCTGGAAATAATTTGCTAGTTCGTTTGATATATAGCTCTACTTTATGAACTATAACCGGGCCGAAAATGGCCGCTTATTCATCGGACGACACGACAACGACATATTATGTATGTGTTGTGTACATATGGTAACTTCCATGTATGCGTGCAAGTACCGTGGAGCTTAAAGGTGCTTGCACACCAGTAATGTTATAGTGTCAAGTAATGTTATAAAGATTTTACGATTGTAACACTTGAATTATAAAGCTAAGTCATTATTGGTGTTAAACAGGTTTATATTATTCAATATGTATAAAGATTTGAATAATCTTAAAAAAATATTTATCAGAGCCATAGTAGTATGAAGTCTAAGTCAGTGGTTTATCACTATCACCATTAGATAAAATTTTAATTTCTATATTTCATAACATTACCCATGTAAATAGATAACATATTATCTGATGGTAAGTGGCTATCATCATCCACGGACATTAGTAACACCAAGGCTGACCAATGCGTTACTGGCCAATAAGAAACAGAGAAAAAAAGAAAAAACTACTATACTATACAAGTCGTTTAGCTACTGACCGACTATTCAGGCAAGATGGACGGAATAAATAATAATATCAGTAACAATATTAATAAATTCATCATAATAATATTAGTATAATCCTTATTTAAGCCTTACCACCAAGCAGGACGCTTTATACGATATCCTAATATGCCAAAATGGAATTGGAGTTGCGCTGGGTTTACGCGGAGACTTTGACATTATTTTGACGTTAATAATCGAATTCAACTGCAGTGACAATAGGAAGCGTATGAAGAGATAAAAACTGTTCACACGTATATCGTCAATCAACAGTCAAAGGTCAACCGTATACGTCTAAAAACGCTCTGCATAGTTACCGTGTGAACGTACTTTTAGTATTCTTAACCGCTCCTGTACGGCTAATCACCAGGAAAAAGAGATTACTTATCATTTGACTTTAAAAAATTCAGCTGAAGTATATTAAAAAAAACGTAAAAACTCTCACACGGTACCCAAGTGCATCGTCAATTGGCAGTCAAACGTCAACCGTATACGTCGAAAAAACCTACCGTATGGTCACAGTGTGAACGTACCTAATACTCTAAATTTCTCCTGTACGTCTAAATCACTGATGTGTGAACAGGGACGAAAAAGCGATGAATCAGCTTTACCAATGACTTTCAAATTGAGCCAAAATACATTAAACCGTATACGTCAAAAATACGCACCGTATTGTCACCGTATGTACGTAAACCTCGTTTTCTAAACCGTTCCTATACGGCTAAATCACTAGTGTTGCCAGGCAGGATAAAAGCGATGAATTTTCTTATGCAATGACTTTCAAAAATTCAGCTGAAATATATTAAAAATCTCAGTAAATCCATTATACGAAGAAATCTAATCTCACAAAACGTTTCTAGGAGAACCTGTCAGTGTGCGAACAGTTTACGCACACATTAGGAAGACGTTCCGGATATGACGCATTGAGCGTGTCGGAAGTTGCTCCATTTGTTACTGTCTAGAATGGCGCATTCATAAACATGAGACTACGGATCTCTATTTGAGTCTAATTTTGTGTCTATTAACCCCTTTTGTATAACGAGAACTGAATGTTTCACAATTTGAATAGTTCGCACTTTTATGCTACTCACAAACGAGGGTAATAGATACACTATGGTAACACCAAAACAACACACACGTTATCCACCAAAAAAGAATCTTGTCATTACCGGTATTCAGACATAGTACATGAAAAATATTTCACAGTATATTCTAGAAAGAGGGTAGCAGGTATATTATTCTAATCCTACCATGCAAAAATAACGTGTTATTTCATCTTAAAACCCCTACTAGAAAACGAAGTCCTATAAAATAAACCCGATACCGTAACCTCATCTTCAAGTTCATTACAATCAGTTGAAATTGACTCAGCACTTAAAAATCGGATCTCTTTACGCCCTCTCTTCTGAATATTCGTCTGTATGTCCTTTGTAGAATCGTAAACGATACATTTAATCATGTGATAATCTTTAACAAAGTCGTTATGCCCACGAAGGTTTCTAAGTTGGTACGACCAATTCTCGACAGTTGGCGCCACTGGCATTTCAATTAATTTTATATATTTCTGTGCTGGCGTAACAATGCATGCAGGGTTCAGCTAGTGCTTTATTAAAATTGAATATATTAAAACTTTACTTCAACAAAGTTGTCTCCGTTACAACATAAGCGACATAATGCTAAGTCTGTAATTTAGTTAACTATAAACACTTTCAAGTTCGAATTGAAACGAGCTTAGCTCGCTTTGGAAGCACTAAGAGGCTTTATCTTGGAAACTTATCATATGAACTAAAATTTATAATAGAACAGATTATAACAATTACAAAGGTTTGATGGCATTAACTTACTAATGGTTTTCTTTACCTAAAAAAAAATATTGCGAAGATACCCGACGTGTTATGGAGGATTTTTATCTACCAAAATCTCCAATAAGCCACCTGGCACAATACTGAAACAGTCCCAGATTTCCAATGGACACAAGAGTTTGTTTGTAAGTCATTAGACTTTATTTTCCCAGAGGAAAAAGTTCCGTAGATATTTCATGGGTTTGATGAGGATTTCAACAGCTAAAACCTTTCGACAGCCGTCTGGAGCGTAGCCTCTTGGTAGCCATATGGGAAGGCCCTGGATCTCTAAAGAACGTGTAAGTATTCCATCAACTCAGTGGCCTATTGGACAAGATTCTGTTCTTATTATTGAAATTCCAAAAACCTACTTCAACACACTGGATCCATTAAAGAAGGGTTAATGCCACAGACAGATATTATGTCTGTGGTAAACGCCGTCCTAAGGGTCGAGTCGGAAATCCATATGCTACCCGAAAACCACCGAGATGGTTAAACAAATGTTATGACATTACCAACTGAAAATTTTGCCTGAAGGTGTCCACAAAACCACAAATACACTGAAGAAGCGCTTCATCGTGATCCTTATAAATAAATATGTATTAACTATGTATTAGCTAGCTGCAAAATTGTGCACACTGTGGTACCCTATAATTATGGATACACTAAATTGTACACCAATTAGCAATAAGCAGTCATATCTATATACTAGTGTTGTCTGTATTGGTCTCCTATAAATAAATAAATAAATGAATTTCGATACTCTGAAATAAATAGTGATTGATTTTAAATGTTTAAAGATACCAGTAACGCCATCTATTATGTATAACTGTAAATCACCGCCGTATATGAATAAACATTGTTGTATTTCCAGGCGGAGACTAGCAGCAGTGTCGCGACACTAATACGACTCTGGGTTATTATTTGCGTCGGTGGGCCCGTTTCCCATTTTCCTTGAGACTGCCAAAGAAGAGCTTAAGGCTGTATCATGCTGTACAAGAAATAACACAAATGTTTTTATTGTAAGGTATATACGACATGATACAGTTTTAAAATTAACAATTTGGTTTTTTTTTAATTTACACTAGAGTTTTAGTAATATCATCAAATCATAAATGATTTCTACGATGTAAAATAATATATTCTTTGCAGTTTTTATATTTTCTGTGTATATATATATACCATGAAAATTGTTTCAATTTCAACCGCTAGAGGCGTTAAAAACAAATTTATTTACAATTCATGATGCAAGCGAGAAACAATGTCAATTATTGTATCAATTAAAATGAATTGAACGTTGTTTTCATGTTTTCATTGCATGTTAAATGTATTACACTCTTTGTTCAGATCCGAAGCCAGAGCATTTATTTATTAACTTTATAATAATTTATAATAATGTATTGAAGAAAAGTTTGTTTCCGTTAAATTTTATCGTACAGTACTATTTACATAATTTATTATAAAAAAAGGAAGTTGTATTAGTATATTTTTATTCAGAAAAATTAAGCAAAAAAACAATGCGTCAATGTTTTCCATCTTAAAAATCACTGTTTATTCCAAACAAATTTCCGAAAATATTCCTATTTACTCTACTGAAATTAATAATCTCCTTTGTTAACCCACATTCAAAGAACGCACCTAAAAATAAATATAAATATAAATCGCTCCGCTTATCACCATAAGCACGACACGACCGTATAATGAGAGAGGGTAATTGAAACTGACGACACACTGACAGATTACTACAGAGCTCTTCATTGCATGGCAATGTGAACCTTTAGATCTACCTTCATGTTTCTCAGAAACAGTTTGAAAAAAGAAAAAGATCTCACTTTTTCCTCCAAAATAAAGTATCGACACTTAGATAAGCCAATGGTCACTTATTCATTAGATTACATGACATGATCTTACGTATGGATTGTGTACACACATAAACTTGATTATGTGCGAGTGACGTGTAGCTTAAAGGTGCTGCCACATAAGTAAATGTACAGTATCAAGTTTTGAAATATTAACTGTAATATATCACCATTTGTAAAGCTGTATTATTATCATGTCATTCAATAAATGCGTTAAGTCCTGTCAAAACCTTTGATCTCCACGTTTCCATCAATACCAGCGAAGAGAGCCGTGGATCACTCATACGAGACACAAGATCTTTTCCATTATGCCCAATATAAGAAAGTAAGTATACGGAATTTTCCTACAAAGAGATGATAGAAGAAAATTACGGGGAAATAAAATTTGTGTATAACATCATTCATGTGACAATTTTAAGGCGTTAACACAAACATTAAAGCCACGAAATGTCACGAATTTAAAAGCGATTTTATTAGTTATGGTGTTAAAGTATCAAATAGGGCTTATGTTTCTTTATTTACCCAGACTCATACTTATAAGACAAATTAGAGTAGAGTAGAGAAGTAGAGTAGAGTAGAGATAATATTAGATATAAAATAAGTAGGTACAGTGAGGACAAAAATAAAAGTTACTTAAATAAATATAGATGTATATACTTAGTAGACTATTAGTGTTGCGAATTGATTCCCCCCATCCGCTATTATACTCTCGAAGCGATATATTAAATTAAAAAGCTCTTTATATGAAATGTATCGATAAAGCAGCTGGTATTGAACTATGTCATTTATTATTTCCGAACGTTTCAAATTTAAATGACAATAAATTGATTCCATAGAAAGGCATAGAGTAGTTTAACATTAGGTTCACCACCGCTATAGAGTAACAAACAAAAATGTTTTATTAACAAAAAATATATATACAAAATTTGTCCTAAACCTGATCTTTTTATTTCATACATTATATTTTTAAACCATATATTTTCATTCTTAGTTATTAATCTACCTGAGATTAATGTTGTACACATCTCTTAATATTTTCGTATAAAATTCATAGTTTTTGGCGAAGGTATCCTAACATATTTCTCTATTGATTATAAAGTGTCTTAATAGTTATACTGAACAATCAACACATAATTTCACGCTTCCTGACTCTAACTTACGGAATACAGTGTCAATTTTAGATTTTAGTGCTAAAAGGAATCTCGGGTTACTGCAAACATTAATCAGAATCCTTCGTGTATACAAAGTTTGGATTATAGTAATCTTACGGCGAACACGAATGATTGAATACGACGTCACGATGACAGATTACTGCCTCAGGGCGAGGAGGTGGGGGTGAGTCCTGGAGACGCGTGCTAATGGCGCTTAAATACTTTAGTTTGTGTGATATTATAAAATTCTGTCGAAAAATATAATTCAGCTTTACGAAAATATTTAAAAAAAAGTTCCTTATAGCTAACAATTTGTTTTTTGGCACTAACCGACACTGTTCATTAATGGACATGAAATTTTCATCTTATGTATCCATCCACATGGAAACTTCAATTCGAATGGTGTGGACCTTAAAGGTGCTACGACACCAGTAAATGTAATAGTGCTAAGTAATGTTTTAAAACATTTTATGATTACAATATGAGAACAGATCTTTGTCGTAACTAACCTAACCTAACCCGTCTTGATTGTGGACTATAAAGATAGTATAAAGGTCTGCTCGCAATACCTCAAAGCACGAACCCAGACTACAATTCTCCACCAACAATAAACTAAGTAACTAAGTAGCAACACGACACAGTTGTTGTTTAAAATTATCGCAAAGTTTGCGGGGTGAGGGGGTTGGAACTTGTGTTGAATAGATTCATTTTCTAAGTTTCCTTTGTTCTTTAAGCAACGGTATTCTAGTTTATAACTTATATATAGTATCATATCGACGGGTGAAAGGCTGTTTGACTCAAGCGACTTTTTTGCCGATACCAGTGAATCCGTGTTCATTCGACGCAGAAAAATTTGCTTATTCCCCAAATGTATATAAGTCAATATCGCCCAAAATGTCGCTTAAGCCAAATAGGCTTTCATGCATCCATATAATGATAACGGAAATAAATAGACATACCCACAAAACTTTCCATAACATGTTCAGTATGCTACTAAGTGTGGATTGGCAGACCTTATTCACCGTTGAGGACATTATCAAGAATTCTTAATGCTAAAATTAGTACTAAGGTTATTTTTAATACGCACATTGAAAAATAAAAGTACAGGCAACCCTATAAATAGGTGTCTGTGACTGGAGTTAAAAATTTCTTAACATTAATTTTAATGATATTGGTCATCCACTGTGCCACCGACGCATTTTGAACGACAAACTTAGTTAATATTCAAGTTGGTTAACAGTTCTACAGCCTCGCATAAACTTTACAAGATGGCGCTACTACAGAATATATATCTATTTATTTATCGCCTATAATAAATACGTTACCCATGTAAGCAGATTTCTCAAGACACTACTTTATGTAAGAAAACTCCCAAGCTTCTAATATTACAAACAAGTATACTGATGGAAGCTTCCGGGTTCCTAATTCAAATCTTCACTCATACCCCCGAAGTAGGATTTCCTGTGTCGCGGGTGGCATGGACAAGACAAATAGCACGTCACTAATACCCATGACCCGAGAACAAATATTTATCTGTCACATAAATATCTGCCCCAGCCGGGAATCGAAACGAGGACCTCTCGATTCGTAGGCAGGGTCACTACCAACTACGGCTACGGCTACGGGGCCGTGATACAGTACTATCATGATCAAACCATTTAAGTCAACCACTGGTCCACACGGAAGTAATTTTATATACAAAAAGATAGCTTCAAACTTTTTATCTCCCTTAACTCTGAAAAGTATTTTGGTATTCTAAATCATTATTTGTCGCCGTAAATGAGTTTGTTTTTCATTAAAAGTTAAGCTCCAAATAAATAGAGCCCTTCCAAGACGCTCAGGATGAACATTTGGACGAATATTTGAACAAATTTGTTTGTTGGTACTGTCCGAATTCAACTGCATTGCATTACAATCCTTATTTCAAAGCCACAGTAATTAAAATACGATGCGACGTACCGGCTTTGTTACGATAATAATAAATTGTGAAATGTATTGTCTTACAAACGATTAATTACGTCATACTGAAATGGAGTTGATTTACCGAACACACGACGACATACCATTATAATCAAGTACGAAAACGTATCGTATAATTAATAGTTGAGAGGCAGTAACATATTGTTGTTATTTTAAGCTTGTTTTTCAGTATCCCACAATACAATGCGTTCAGAGATAATTGAACTCTATCATCCGAACAATAAGGTTGCTTTACAACTGTTTGAATACACGTTTCTATTTCCTGTTATCCCTAAGTGTGTTATAGGTATATTTCTAACAAGATGAGTGTTAGCGATACCTTATTGTTATTTTGTTTTTATTTGACAGAAAACCAAATAACAGGGATGAAACTATAGATGAAATATTTATTTATAGAAGACTTTTAGAGACACTTCAAAATGTTATTAATTCGCTTCAACAAATGTCCACGTTCCAATAAGTATACGCCGCCAAAATATGATAGCAATTCATCTATAAGCTCTAAGGAAATATACACAAATAAGTCCGTTACAAGTTTATAATATTAAAGGACGATACAACGATATAAGATACCTTCATTCATAGTTTTGTTAGTAACAGAGTACGCAGCCGTAACTAATTTTCTCAACGCCACAACGGAAAACCATTAGTGGCGAGTTCTGAATTAAATACTTCTGTAATGAGTTGACGAACTCCGTCGACTCCAGTTCGTTGGTTTGTCGCTTCATCACTAGACGACACGACAACGACATCTTGTGTATGTATTGTACACGGAAACTTCCATGTGTGTGTAACAGACGTGGAGATTAAAGGTGCTGCCACACCAGTGTAGTGTTAAGTTACGTTGTAAAACTTTTTATATCTCCACTTAAATTATAAAGTTTAGTCGTAAATTAAAGTCTTAAATTATAAACTTAAGTGATTGTTGGCTTTGTGTAATTATTTAATCGTTGAAAGAAGCTTAAAAATATATACGACAAATGTTGATTTAGTTAAAAAAAATACTGACGTATTCACAAACCTTACTATGAGGTCTTAAAGTGAAATAAAAATAACAGATTAATTTCTCGTATTCCAATCTAACTCATACTAGTTTCTTGAACAGTGCCAAAGACAAAGATAAAGATAAGGAATACAAATCATAAATCTTTTCTTTCCGTCTCACTTTAAAATCTCATAGTATTAATTATGAATACGCCGATTATAGCTGTAGATGGAACAAGAGTGGTTTTTCTTAATCTTTTAGTCTAAGTAAAAGTTAATATTTAGCTCTCATGTTTTATGCCAATCAAGGACGGCATAGAAACCTAATTCCTAACAATACATTAGAGTGTCGTAAGAGGCGATAGAAAAATAATTTCTTTAGTAATAAGATTTCACGTATAGATTATTATTACTATTATGTAAGTCATCATTATTTTATCTTGAAGCCTGTTCGAGTATACTACCCTATAGATTAAGTCAGCCGCCTAAAGGATTATTGTGTTAAGGCTGGGATCTTGAGAGACAGTTCTTTCTTCTTGTTTCTTTTTCCCGGCAACACATTAATGATTATCTTAATGTTAGTACTTATCATAAGTTACCACGTTTGATTTTGAATAAAAAAATATCAAAAGAATACCAACAAAAATAATAACATCAAGAGGTATAATTCTTGCAAATAACGAACGAGTGCTCACATATATGTGATAGGTAAAATTTCAGAGCCTAAAATAAGAGGAAGCAGTTATAATTCAGCTAACAAGTCCACACAAATATTTTAAGTTAAATGAAGCTTGGACTAGTATCACTAAAAATCGTATAAGTTTCACTTAGTATTATATGCAAATGGAAATTAAAAGGATCGTTGTAAAACTACAACAACGTCTTCTAGCTTAACTTTTTTAACTTTCTTTTGTTGTAATTGTGCTACGACGATGTCGGATTTAAGTTTTCAAACTAATTTAAACAAACAATAACAATTTATTTGTATTTTTTTTCCTGTAACAGATATCCAAAATCTTAATATATTTTATAACAATTTAGACCTAATTTCCTGATTTATGTTCACACTGAAACTCAGTAATTCAACAAAACCAAACCAAACTCGTTATATGTATTTACTTTATTCCATCTTCAACTAAGATAAATGATATGAACAATAATAGTGAGCTTCTGTTATTTTTGAAACCCCGTTACGTAAAGATACGTTTTGTTATTATGTGAGATAGTATTTCATACATTTAAGCGTCATTTTAGTAGAGAGCCGCATCTGTCTTCCACGCAAACATTTACAATTCACTGACACACATTCATATCTGAAACTCATCATTATAGATGCGCATGTATACGCTTGAAACCGTTAAAAGCTTTACCCATATCTAAAAACTTAAGGTGAAAGGGAGATGCCTTGTAAAACTCCTTTTGTTCTCCTCTTTGCAATCGATATTGAACGGCGTTTATGGAATAAACAGTGTCACAGTGAACTGTTGTCAGTTAATTTTTGGCTATGAAACTATAGAAGACGCTTGTTAAATTCAGTAAGTATCATGTAACTTGTTTACTTGCAAACGATTTTGTATCTCACACCTTCACAAATTTCATTAAAAGTTAACATAGCGTTCATCTGTACCTCTTCATCTCGGGATTAATTTAATAAAACAATATAAAAAGCCACTTCCATAACACGATAGTTACATAGCTTTATGTAAATATGCATCCAAATATCCAATCTCTAGTTATCACTCCAAGGAGCCGTGCACATACGGTGACGTCACACGTAATCCCGCCGGAGCGATCTGAATTGCAGATGAGTTCCGATTGTCGTGACAAATGTCCCCCCAAGGAACTCCTGTCTATTGGCTTCGTTAGTTTATTGCCTGTTTAATAGATTAAATCTGTGAGCACGATTTGTTTTATTGACAGGTTATCTAGAGATACGATTGGTTCTGTTTTGTGTTGATATGATAATTTGAATTTGAAATACGTTCAAACGAGCATAATCTTATCTAAGATTTGGTTTGTAAGGAGCTCCATCTATCTGTCTGAGACAATCTACCTTACCATTACTACACTTTAATGAAAAACGGATGAGGTAATGGTGAACGGAGTCTCGCGTTTATAGGTCTCTAGACTCACTACCACCTCGTTGAGGACGAAAAGCGTAGGGTCAGTCTGGTAGGGTAGGAATAGGGTAGGGTTTAATTAGGCTAGTGAACCGTCACCCCCCCTTCTCTAACTCGTCAGTAAAATCTTCTTTTGCGTGTTTCGGTCTCAATGTCGAAAAGTTAGAAATAATGTGAGTTTCTCTTCATTGTATATCTATGAACAATAGTGATCATATACTGTAAGTGTAAATCTGTTAGATTGTCAGTTGTTTACATAGAATAATAAATACGAAAGAAGAAAAGGAAAAAGAAAATTCGTAGCATAATGTCCATTCATCTTATTTAGATTAATGTCTTCAATTACTTCCTCGTTATGTAAGTAATGCCGTCCGATAACAACAGGATTAATACGGAGGACAAAAAATATTAATATATTTTTATCATTGTAGTGTAAAAGGAATATAATGGTTGTGTTAAGAATTTAAATTATTTGTAATGTCATGTATTCGGGCCAAGAGACATCGTAGATAAAGGCATTTATAATACAGATTGTATTATAATCAAAATGTAAAGCAATCATCATTGTTCACACACCACAAAACGTTCCATGACAAAAGAAACACAAAACAACAGACGACCTTACTGCTTCAGAACAATTTCAGACAACTTACTTACTCCTTGGAGAGATTCTCTCACGAGTTGATATTACGTATTTGACATGACGCCCAATTTGCTCCATTTAAGATAAGATAAAAATAGCAATTGATTGGACACTAATTTCAAAAAAGGCCAGATTCTTCTCTGACCAGGAGGTATTGAGAACAGCGGGTGGTTAGATTCAAAAGGCTTAGAATCGGTTAGAGATATGCAGTCCAGAGAGAGAGGTCCAGTAAACGTATAAAGGTTGATGAATTAATCGATGAGAGAATATGGGATAGGATGAGGGATATGCGAGTAATATATTTATAGGTAACTTTAGCATAATTTCATCACCAAGGTCATCTAGGAGATATCTAGGTCATCTAAATCCAGCCCCCCTGTCAGTGACATCGGTGGCCGCCGGCACAACTCAGGTCCAAGAATTTTTTAAGGTTGATTTCAAGTTGGTCGTGCTACTTGATACACTGGAATTTAGAGGGAAGCTCTAAATCGCGATGGGGGTCTACGTAGCGCACGTCACCATTATTTAAAGTGCTACAGAATCATTTAATTTCTCCTATATCATAAGTGATTATCACAACGAGTCAATGACGACTTTCGATTAGATAGCTCGACTACTCATTGTACCACTATTATCTTTAAAATATTTACATTTAATTTCAAAGGACGTAAAAACACGGATATTTCTAATAAGTTACATTTTCCAGATGCTTAAAGTCACAGAAAACTTTTGACGACCACGATCACACGATAGACATTCGATATTCAAAACTAATTTTATTATAAGTAAATATGATTAGAATCGGGAGCAATCTGATGTCATGAAGTTAACACTAAACACTAATAATATTTTCGCTTCAAGTTGTACCATAAAAACTGAGAGATAGGGCTCCACCCTATATGTATCTCCACGCAGATACTATAATTATGAACCATGTATTGCTTACCGTAGAGAAACGTGAAGTAAAGAAGGTGCGCGCGCATGGTGCGGGCAGGGGAGGACGTGTGTGGGGGACGCGCGGGCGCTGCTCATCTCGAGGGGGGATGCATCTGTAAGCAAAAATACCGTAGTTAATGATCATATCGACAGTTTACACTCAGTTTTAGAATTATTTAAAAGACAATGACGAAAACCAAACACAACTACGAAGATTGGTCGGCAACTATGAATAAAGTAGAAGATATGTCAATATCTTCAATGTAAAATAGTTTATTCTAATACTGATTTTATATTCCCGTGGTCTTGTACGGAATCCAAAAGAAAATATTGCATTGAATTTATTGAAATGAATAGGATAAACTTTCCAATAAATTCAATTTCAATAAACGTCATATCTTACGAGAAATGCCATGCGGGATACATGAAGATCTCGTAAATTATTTTCTCACTCTAACTCCAAACTAAACCTGGCAAGAGTCTACAAAATTAGCGCCAATTGAATCTGGACCATAAAGCCATACGTCATGTCATAAAATCCTCTGCAACTCCCAACAATGCAGCTTTCAGGCGTTATCTCACACGTCCCGTAAAATATTGTTTCGATTCCCGTCAATTCTATTACATTTATATATCTACTACCAAAGTCTATTCCAAACTCCGACAGTTAAATGTGAATTCTATTCCTTCTACGTCAGGTCGAGTTTCCCTCACAGTTGGTAACGTGGTAGGACTACCAAATACTACTCGTCCCGCGAGAACGCTCCGATATTATAGAAGTGGACACGTTTTAGATTTAGTCAAAGGAAATCCTACCTTATATAAAGAGCTTAGAGAGTATATCTACTTTGCTATTAAGTAATTTCAGTCAAGACTTTTAAAACTCAAGGTATTACAACACTTTCATATCGAAGAAATTTGAAACGAGGAATGAGATACAAGCTTTATGTCAAAAAACATAAGACTAAACATTGCGTAGTAGACAAAGAAAATAGGACTCTTTGGAATGAAGCTGTACTATAAAATAATAAATTCCTTTGAATTCAAAGAGAACTTTATTCTTGAGGAGAGTAGACCGACTTTTGCTTGCACAGAGTTTTGAGTTGATACATTTGGGTACTGTTAGAAAATTTCTCTCGATATAGTATTCTCATGTATATGTATAGAGGAAGGAAGTGTTTTGCGAGGTTCCGGCGCGCTGTTATCAAGGCATTCATAGAAGCGAGTAGGTTCAGAATAGCGGTGGTATAAAGAATAAACTTGGATATTTTTCGTCAAAAGTTTGCATTTAGGGTCATAGTCTTGTGGTTGGCCGGGTTTCACTCCATTCAGGAATTGCTTCAGTTTCCTGCAGTCGTATAATTTTTGAAAATCAAATCGTGCACCCATTTCAAATTATACATTATTTACTACAAACAAAAATCTATTCCATAAAACTTTATTAGTGATTGAATTACAGATAACGTAAAGCCTCAGTCTATAAACCTAAGCATGTAATTTTGGATGGATACTTTATACAATTTATGAAAGCACCACAGAAGGATTTTTGAAAATTAATTATATAACGGGACAAAAAGGGAGCAAAATTTTTGTGAGTATAATAATTAATTTCGTCCAATTTTATACAAATTTAGAATTAAATCGTGAATCATACTACCAATTTACCAACAAATTTAGACTTAAATCGCGACTAATACTATATATATCAATATGACGTATTAAAGAATTTTCGAAAATTCATCCTCTTAGAGAACAAAATTTGTAAAAGACAATACTACGGGCGTTAACCAATCGTTATGAAACTTGCATATCTCAAAATTCTCTAAAATAATCGTGGTCTATAATTCACGAACGTAATATACTAATTCGTTTCCGATGTACCTAACGGACCAAGATTTCTCTCACCGTCATCTTTTTTCTTATCCCTAACCTTATTATAAGACAAATTAGTACGATAATCATATTTCATATCATGAAAGCATTTTTGAATCTCCAGCTCACTTTCAGCAAATTTAGGCTAATAATTATCAACTCAGCAATACAAATTATCTTATTGTACACATACCATTACAACAAGAATAATAGCATTTTGATGTCAACGTATAAAATTGAAAATAAACGATGTCGGAACACGATGTCGCTAAAGAACAAAATTATTTTATTGCCTATTTCATTACAGAAAGTTTGATTAAGGTTAAGGTCTGTCATTCTATAGATCTTTATTTGATACGGGCTAGAGGTACCTAGTACAATATCATATCTTCGTAAGGATTTATTTGAAATAATTTTTCCCTCCAAAATTTCCTTTTAGCCTAATATAATCTGTCGTGTCTCGGACCGCTGGGTCTTGGGTCTTTACTGATAAGTACAGGATTTATGGGGCTTCCTACAGTGGGGCTTAGCCACTAGAGATTGGAGTGCGTTCTGCAATTGAATTAGGGTTGATTGTCGACAGTTAATTGAAATTATATGACAAGATACATTTTCTTTCTCTTCTCTGTTTTGATGTATTTCGTGTAACTAATTTCGATGGACGACGGTAACCATTAACATTAGAACCAATAGATACCAAATCTCAGGGTCTTAAAAGTTTTTCTTCACACATTAATATTCAATTTTCTAATTTATTATAAAATCTCAAACAACCCAAACAGAATCACCGTGAAGAATATTTTAAGCCTCTATGGACAGAGATGAGAGCCCTACAATGGATCGCTGGGTTTAAGCCACCAATAGATTCTCCCCATAACAATTTAGTACATATTTACGGTTCGAAGTCGGTAGTGAACAGACACGTCTATAAAGGCTTTAGCTACTAATCTCTCGTACACAGTCGGTTGCGCGCGATCCGTTGGTCTTACTGCGATAACTGTGGGATTTATGACCCTAACCATAGAGCAGTCGCTCAACTAGACATCGTATCATAAAATTGTTTTAAAACACCGACAGTCTGCAATATCGTAGCTAATATTAGAACGTGAATTTATTTTTAAATATAGAATTTCTTAAACTTTCTTTAGTACCGATAAATGACGCTAATGTCAAGATGAATCTTTGAACTATGAACTAAGAACGTATTCAAATTTATTTGTGCTTTCATTGACCACTGAAATAAAGTACTTTTATAAAAAATCTCCTATAGAAACTTTTACTAGATCCCGAAATTCTTTCACTCCATCTAATTTTATTATACTCTTAAAGCAAATTTTTTGGGTATTCCCAACCATCCCTTCGCTATGCTAGCAATTTCATTATCCTACGTTTTAACTCGACCCTTTTTAACTCTTTCATCCACACGTTCGGAGTACACGGATGGCGAATTAATTTAATATACTTCCTTTAATGAATCTTTAATGGTCATAATGTTTTATGAAACCGGGACGATTCAACTTCAGTTATGTGAATCCCCATTTGATAAAGTATATTGGGGGGGAACTTACATGAGAAGGGGTTTTATAGGTAAATCAAGGGATCTAAAATTTTCTGAGTATGCTACGATGAAATTAATCCTTTCGTTAACTAACATCAGTTAACATACCGTGAACGAGAAATTTTCTTACATATTATAAAATAGTACTCTGTTCTTATTAAGGTTTTCGTATGTTACAGAATCGAAGACAAGCGTTGTTGATGTTTCTCACATAGAAACAGTCAAACCTGAGAAACCTGTCACGACTTGGATTAAACTCGGGTAAAGATCTTAATAAACAAGATCATCTTACTGCAAAAATACACCCAAGTACAGCGAGAATTCTCTTCATCGAATTAACATTAATTTATACCAGTCCAAATACTAATATATATCTAATACTACCGTACCGCCTCGGTTTCATTCAGGTGCAATTAAAATTAAAAAAAAATAGCCTATGTTATTGATGACGTCACATGCTAGATATAAGAAACCTACAAACATTATCTTTTTAAAATAGAGGTATTAAAATACGTCAAATGCTTCTCATAAGAATAAGAGGTTTCGCCGAAAAGTAGCCTATGGCACTCGCCAGAATTCCAACAATCTAAAAACAAAAAACCGTACCATAACGACGCTACGTTGAGCCACAAAATAAGGGAAAACAAACAAATACTTTCCCAATTAGAATATTAGTGAGGATTTGGCAGAGGGCTCAGATTCATTGCAAGACAGTGTCAGTATAAATTCATAAATATTCCAAACAATAAAACCGCCGACAAAATTTGATTTGCGCACCCTCTGATTCTTAATTGACATTTCCGACGTACTCTGTGATAAGCGCCTGTGCGGGGTCTGCACTCTGGACGCATTAATCTGTGCCCCTAGGGAACGTAATGAAGTTTCTATGCTTGAGAATTTTCTCCTGATTACTTCAAAATGTTGGTAGAAAATTTGTCAGATGAATAGACGAGACACTTCTTACATTTTAACTCTTCGAAATATTAAATGCAACCAGCAGTCTTAGTCTGAATTACAATATCCTGTGAATT
>DWPA01001800.1:0-17384 GCA_018251375.1 Calpodes ethlius
GCGTGAATAGAAAATCATTTTTCTAGACGCCCTAATATTATTAAAACGGTATAGATTTCATTTGTTGTATTTTACTTATATGACTATTAACAACGGATTCGATTTTAGTTAGAGAAAATAATTCGGTAATTAATCAAAACTTATTATACATTTTCCCACATCCAGTAATATAATGTTTAGGTTGTGACTCACTGCAATCACAACTCAAAGAACCTACTCGTTATGGAGTAAAAATGAAGCAACATTTTTTTTCTTTCTTTCTTCCCTTTTCTTTCATGGTCGGTAACCACTTGATGTTACCAATAGTATTATTGATGTCCATATACGACAAAGACATCTTACTAAATAATCGGGAATCCCTAGCATCACAAGCATGGTTACTACCAACTAGGCATCTACTTACTGTAACACTTGTATTTTACAGCCCGAAGACCTAACAGAGAACGCACTGATTGAACGACGAGCGGTGGACATAGCTAAAGACCTGCAGAAGCTGAACACAGACGACATCGAGCAGCGAGTGGATGACACCAACGTCTCCAGAAGGAAGACCCTGCACAACCTGGAGCGATCGCGCGACAACAAACAGAGTGTCATCAATTTGGACGCCAACTTCAAAAGAAGACTTACTATTCTACAAAACGCTGACGGTAAGATTTTAAGTAATGTATTTGTCTTTCTTTATACAAAGGATTTAGATATATCTAGCGTTAAATTATATATAGTAAAATCAAATTAATAATGTAATAATTAATAAATAGAAATTAATATTATAATTTACGCATCAGCTCCAGGAGCTGTTAGTGAATCATAAAAATAAAACAAAAAAGATTAATAAACAAAAAACGTAGTTACTTTTGAGTCCACACAGTAAATCTTGGAGAATCTATTGTAAAATCAATACAAACAATCGTACTTCTAATTTCTATTTCACAGTGAAACCTATTGTTTAGCTATACGACGTAAGTGATTTTATCGAGTCTAACAATAGTTTCCATATTTAGAGAACATGGCGTCTCGCCTGCCGTCGCTAGGCGGGCGGCTGTCGACCCGACGCGCCACGCTTAAGGCTCTCCAGACCAGAAGGGACTCCATGCTGGCTGAAAAACGTCGCTCACAGGCCAGACGGGACTCCGCCACCGGTTACCTTTACGATGATCCTATGATAGGGGTAATTATATTTTTTAAATTCATATAGACATATTTAGACATTCGACTTACAAAATATTCGATTATTTATATCGATTCGAATTTCATTATATGTCAGTTGGTTATTTTGTAAAAACTATTGAATAAACTGCTCCAAAATTAATAATATTTGTCTTTCTAAGTACTTTTCCTGGCTGGCTACCACCGTCTTAAGCCAGCCGCTAAACGATTCATTATATTTTTAGGCTTAACAACGCTTTAGTTCTCCGATTTTCATTCTTGTTTGTCAATGAATCTGTGACAACTTTGTTGTTACACATGTGCATGGATGACAGTTTTCACTTACTATCAGGTGTCTGTTCGTTTGTTGCCTATTTACATAAAATAAATAAAATTTCTTTCCTTCTTACCTCTCCGTTCTTGGCAAAGCAACTGTGATTATTTATTTTGTTGTAGTAGTCTATGGGCATAGGTGACAATCTACTATGATGTGGAGCGTTAGCTAGTTTATCGTTTGTCTATTTATATATAAAAGTATTACATTAATCATTATAACATTATTTTATGTCAACAGAACGAGCTGAACGGGCGGTCGTCCGGGGTGTACGTGAACAAAGGCTACGAGCCAGCCGTCGACAGCGACGAGGAGGAAACGCCCCTCCCTCGCAGGAGCACTGTTAGGTTTAGATAGAAACACGATGTCCAATGTTTCGATGTTCCCTTAATGCACGTTCACATGGCGACTATGCGTTTTTGACGTATGCGAACGACGTTCTACAGATGGTGAATGATACACGTACGGACGAGGTGTGAACATTTTTTTCGTTTTCATACACTTTCTTTTGTCAGTGCAGTCAAATTCGACCGTACGTGTCAAAAAACGCACCGGTTATCGCCGTGTGAACCGAACGTTATACTATGTTTCTTTTGTCGCCTCTTCATTGAACAACCCGTTAAGTACACATCTTTGTAATTCAAGTGAATTTTTTTAAACATTACTTAACATCTTACCATATACTGGTGTAGCAGCACCTTTAAACTCCACGCCACTCGTACGCACACATGTTTTATGTACATTATACCAAAGTCCAATCGTTTAATGAAGAATCGTTCATTGATGCAAAGTTCACTTAGATAATATACTACTGAGCTTCAAATAACCGCCTATTTCTTTGAAAATTTGTAATTGGCTACATTAAAAACCATGTTTTATAATCATTTCGAGCGTTTATCGGTTAAACTAATTGAGCACTAACATCGGATTCATTAATTAAAAAAAAAATGTTTTTATCTAAATCTGTGAGTCACCGATGTTCAAAGTATAAATGAACCGATTAATAATCGTGATTATGATGTGTATAATTTCATAACGATGTTAAAGACGTAATCGTAACTTAATAGTTATCACTGATTGAGCTTTAACGTTATTATGGCTAACTTAATCATCAAACTTCATATTAAACTAAGTTAACCATGTTATTACAAGTCCTGTGAGTGTTTATGAAAAGAATAACGATTCTGTAGAGTTATCGAAACAATATTTGATACAAAAGTTTCTATTCTTTAACACTACGCGGCGCTGTCTGTTCTCTTAGTGATAGAAATGATTGACAACTTTAGTTTATATAATTACAGTTATGTTTTATATTACTATACTAATATTATTGAGATATTTTAATTGACTGGTGAAATAAAAGGGAACATTGAACGGAAATCGTCAGCATTACGTACCTGTATCGCGATGTATTTTTATATAATTTAAATGAAGTAGGTAACATTATTTTATTTCTACGTCATTTAATATTCAAAGATATAATCGAAATAAATTATTATATATTTTGCAGAGATTCTAAATAGTGTTTTTTATTTATTTTCTGCTATTAAAATTTGATCTCATTATTACGTATTTTATTTTGAAAATCTATAGTGCAGTTTGATGAAGAATTGTGAGGCTGCTAAAGACCATTTTGTTACAGTCACTTACATTTGGCAGTAGCATTTGATATTTTAAATGCAATCAGGTACTTACGATTTGTACTTTTTTTTATAAACGCACTCATACCCCCGCATGTCCATGGTCCCGGTGTCCATGACATGGACACCACTAATAACACGTCACTAATACCTATGACCCGGGAACAAATATTTATCTGTCACATAAATGTCTGCCCCGGCTGGGAATCGTACCCAGGATCCCTCGCTTCGCAGGTAGGGTCACTATCAAGTAGGCTACGGGGCTGTTTGATTACTTATTCGTCCTTTTCGCCAAGACGGCATTATGCAATATGAGTATAACGGTTATTTGCAGGATCAAGTTTGTTAACGAAAATGTTTCATACGGATGTCATACAGAATCCTGCAAAAACGTTTAGTCACTACAAATTTGATCCCGTTGTCCAGCCTCAATACAAATACTGAGTCACATTAGTGTATATATACATGTGTATATATACATCTGAAGTTTGGAACCGATGGGATGCAAGATCGAGTCTATTACGGGTTTTTGAATAAATACATTAAATCAGTTTACGTATTGTGCGTGTTGGGACATAAATATTATTTTAGATTTTTGTTTCTTGTCTCAGATACTCTAATGACTAAAGGAAATGTGGTATGTCTAACTAATAAGATAGGTTCCATCCTAAAAATGGGACAGTTCTCTAAGGTATATTTGATGAGTTTTTCCACACATACATTGATGAAGGTTTACCCGAACGTAAGAATAAAAATACCTCCAATAAAACATTTCAGTCGACGAATTGAAAATGTTATCAAGTTATGGTGTGGAGCGCTTGGAACAATTTCCATTATAACGTATTGTTTTTAAAACAATTTAGTGTTTCTCCCTGAAGATGATCTATTTTGGAGAAAAATATACTAAAGAATAGTATACAACGGTTTCGCAAATTTAATATCTGTAGATTATCTTTTACAATTTTAGGCTCTGTTTAAGTTTAGATGAAGATGTGTATCATCTTAATGTAACTGGCTTATTTAAGGCTGTTCACATTTTGTTCAAAAGTGGAAAACACCTATTGCATAGCTTATTTTATCACGTTGTATGATTGTAGTCGTAGAACTAATGAACAGGACAGATGGGACCAGCTACAGCCAAATAATTTTGACAAATGACGACCAAATACCAGTGTTACTGGTAGGTAAATTCGAGGGGCCAAAAGCCCCAAGTCGAATGAGTCAGTAGGAGATTGTAAGCAAGTGACGGGTCGTAGTGCGGCCGAGGTTGAGGCGACTGTGCGGGCGCAGTGAGCGCGCGGCGACCCGACCGACCGCACTTGCGCACCATGCGCCACGACACAGCCGCGCGAGTGTGCAACAAACTTTATTGTTACACTGTGAAGTGATACAAACTCCCAGGATTTCACTCTTCATCTCATCGCTGGTACGTAGCGCTACCCTCTCGCTCTATATGACTACAAAAAACGCGAACTTTCGCGAAGGTTGACCTTTCTGCGGCTCTCGAGGCTGTACGATCAGCTGCGAAAGTATGCGAGGGTGACTGTATAAGCATATGCATAATATATCGTAATAAAATTCTCTTTCGAATTTCTTTAAAAAAATACGGACTACATCTTTCTAGATCGACGCCGATGCCATGAGTTTCACTTTCGAAAGTGCGAGTTCGTGACGTATGTACCTTCTTTTACGTATACGAATCCATAAATTAAAAGTAGCATATTTTTAATGTAAGATACAAGTTTTTTCACAAAACACTCAACTATAACTATAGTAAAGATATGGTAGAGCTTTTATTATCTGTTTACATTGCAAAAGTGAACGTAAATAGAACAAGTTTGAAGGCTTGCAATTTGAGTCCATATCGGAGCTTTTGTGAATATCAACGTTTATTAGAAGCATTTAGTACTAACTTTCAGTATCATTTACTCGTAAGCAATATTGCATAATGCACTACAATTTACATTACAATGCATTTTGGTTGACTAATTAATATGGGTACAGACAAAATTCTTTCTTATCTATCTTATCTAAACCTATAAAGTACAGTTACTTAAATCAAAGAACTATCATCATGATTATATTAACGTCTAATATTTAGACACCGCAATACTAATGATTCAGAATCGTAATGCTATCGTCAAGGGCATCGACGGCCTAAATAATTAGTTTGTAACGGGCTATTACTGGCTATGGTTGCTGCTTCTTTCCATATATACTTAATATGATTACACAGGAGGATAACGTGGCAACCCTAAGGCCGTACGCATATCCGGTTCCGTCGGAGGGTCGTTCTCACTTCGAACAAAACAATTTTGTGATTTCCGCGAGTAATTACATAAACGTACTTAATTACTGAACACGTAACTTGCGCAATCAAATTGTCTGTACGTTACAAAATGTACTGTAACGTTTAATATTTCTTTCGTTTATCACGACATCTAAGTTTTGAATTAGCATAATACGTTTAAGGAACTATTTTACAATGTTTTGTAATGCATAACCAATTTAAATGATTTAGGTAGCGGTTTAATCATAATATAGTTTAAACATCGTTTAAGTTTATAGTAAACAATGACGAGTTACCAAAGTCGTCAAACGACTTTTCGGTTTGTGTTTTAAATTTTCTGATTCGATGTTTTGGGTATTTTAACTATTAATGACACTGAATTCTTTATACAACTTTATAACATACAACTTTAGGATCGCTCCCTTTCATATTACTACAAAGTCTTTGTCTGTTTCATAAGGCGATTATTTCAAAAAACCCTAATAGATGTTCACGACGTCTTTACGTATAAAATGGATCACGAAGAACATTTAAATGGGTGTGGTAAATACGAAATATTTATGCAAAATATAACAAGCAATAATTTTTGATACACGGTTACTATTTGTAAACATAAGGTTCATATTTCCCGAAGCAGCCTCTAGCTAGTTGGGTTATAAAACAATACGGTAGATTATAAAGTGACAATAGACAGACTGACGAAGCTTACGAGAAATCTAGTTTAGGAAATGTCTTAGCAAAGACTTGCGATTACTTAGAATAAGTTTGTGATAGTTGTCAGAGCTTTGGGGTCACGTACGACACGCTTTAGGTGGTTATATCCTTTTACATATGTATCATTCAACCGTAATTCGTCTGACTTTTAGTAGATAAACGTTCTATATAAGCATAACTTAGATCTTGGGCTTAAAATTATATACAGAATAATTCACGTCTTTGTGCTGCAAAAGAAATAAACGTAGAAGGGAAATCGTAAGTTTTCTAATAATATTAATTAGTATACTAATAAATAAATCTATTCGTTACTTGAAGGCTTTGTTCATTAATATTTGATAATAAAATGAGTTTCAGCCATCTGGTTAAGACAGCTGTTCAATTCATTGAATGACGCCGACCGCATACCAATCAAATATTAAATTTCAGTTATCAAATGATTATGAAGATAATTTAAGAAGTATTCTACTAATAGTATTATTTTTTTTAATTGTAAATCATATATAAAAATAAACCTTGAGCTATGGTAAGCTGTTTAGTTCTAATTTCAAATAACTCACAACTCGAAATAGCTAAATTGCAGATTGTAGGCGGCGCCACCGTTCTATATTAACTATAATCTTTGTGAACTGCGACTAACTTATGTTAATAACTAAATTGAAGTTAATGTTAAACAACTTCATATAGTAAATTTAAAGTTTATCTGAACAAATTTGTAATTTCTAAGACGCACTGAGAAATAAAACTTTAAATTACAATAGTATAAAACGTTTACGTTCCATAACTCGGCCAAGGCTGTAACAATCGTGAAATTTATTGTTGATTAATTTGCGCATTACAACTTTTCAGTATCCTAATATGTTGAAAGACTATCTTGCACGCAAACCGTAATAACAATTAAGTTATCGCACTGATTATTATGACTGACGTACATGTTATATGTATATCTGTAAACGTCAATTATAAATAGGTTGATAGTGATATATAGATAGAACATAGAAAAAGAAATCAAATACATGCATTTTGTATTTAAACTAAATCATTACACGCACAATACTACGTATTACATATAACTGAAACCACCACATTGATCTAATTTTAAATTAGGAAGGTTCGAAGTTATTTTACGTTACCTGTCATAATCCATTAAGCTATGGATATATTTTTTTTACTATATAATAATTAAGTATAAATATATTTATTTTACGAACTATATTTTTCGATTAAATACAAGTGCAATATTTCCGTCTACACGCTCGTAGCGGCAACTGCCCTTTGGAAAAGACATCAACGCACGCTACCGGGGCGGCGCTGCACGTCATATAATGATCATTAATTATATTACACAGTCATAACAAAACGTCGAGCTGTAAAACAATTATAATGTATAGTATAAAGTAAATTAAACTTTCCATTTACTTAAAACATTTCCTATGCCTAATTACTTAAAATTTTGGAGTTATCAGAACATCGCCCATTAGTTATCGACTTAAATTATTTCTGAGAATTAAAAAGTTTTAACGAGTTGCAATTAAATCTATGGCGGCTATTGTAACTTTTTAAGGTTTTTGAACATCGAACAAAAAAATATTTTTATAGGATCAATTAAAGTCTGCTGTCATACTTTATTATCAGTTCATAATCATGAAAAAAAAATATATAAAAGTACTCAATAGTGTACCAAAATAAAAATAAGTGGTAATTTTTTTTTTATATAAAAAAGTTTAAAATAAATTTATTATTCGAGGAACATTAGCCACAGCACTCAAAGCAAATTAATTTAGCAAATCAAGCGTTAGCGTTAGGCATTAAATATTAATATGTAAGTGTTCGACTTTATTGGCCTCGTATGCTTATTTTAACGCTTATAGCAAACAAATCCTCTAGTTTTATGCCCAACTATAAAATTAGAACTTATTTGGGTAAAATTAAGTATTAAACCTGGTATTAATCGGTATGATTTTAAGCGTAATTTTATCGTTGGAATTGGGTAGAGAACAATCCAAGGTCGTTTAGACCCTCCACAATCTATTCTGCCTTCGACGCAGGCTTATCACGCTCTAACGAATTTCTAGCCCATTCATTTGATGCCTGTCTACCTATTCTGTTACCTGAATTCAAATATTTTTAGATATGGATCAGTTGGTATATTTATGTAGATTCCAAAATATTAATATTTGTTAGCCTAATATAAATAACTCATCGTACCTATGACTTAATAGATGAGAGCAATTTTAAACCTTATGACTTAAATAATAGTGATTATTTTACTATGTTTTAAAGATGATTATTTTGAGTGCCTAGCTTTAACTTGTTTGTGATCTAATTATGAATAATATTCATAATAATTAATATTCATAATACATATTATGAACGTTATTTTCGAATTGTCATTCAAAGCGGAACTTACATTGATGTGTCATGATTGATTCAATGGTAAAGGTCAATCAATTTACAATCAATCTTAGCAAATTTAACAGGATTATGTGACTACTATTCAAATTTTTGAAGATTTACCTTGAACAGGTTCAAGTTGTATATGAAATAAACGGGTATTTTATAGTTAGCTGTACCACATGTATAAAGATTTACAGCCGGTTCAATAACATTTATGATCGGACTAAAACGTATTTTATTCTTCGCGTCGTACATACAAAACAAAGACACGATCTGTGAGTATCACAAGCAAAACTATGTAGCTGTTCGGTCAACATTTCATCTACGTACTTGTGTCAACATAAATAACGAAGAATGTAAAGCTGGGAATGTAAGGCAGTATTGCGCAGTCGAGATCGTATCAGGGGGCAGGGGAAGCGGGGTACCAGCTGGTGGCCGCCACCAGTGAAAGTGAGTCCGCGTCAGCCTCCAACCAGCCAACGCTGCTCAGAGCTAGTTACACATAGTCTTACGTAGGAAATCAATTTGCTTTTTGTTCTCCGATAATAAAATTGCTGGTGTGCGTGACGTCATGCAAGATTACATTACGAACTGTTATTATTTTTTGTTTCTAATTTACATTTCTAGTTTGGTACTTATTAGACTAATCGTAGAATCAATAATGACGCGTAATGCTAATTGGCATTAAATTACTTGGAATACGCTTATTTTTTTTAATCTTTGAGAAATTTTCATAACTATTTTTTTATGTAGATTATCTACAAAAAGATAAAACTATGAATACAACAACTTACGTTCATACAACTTGCTTGATGTTAAGCAACTTCACGCGCTAATCTTAATTGTATGGGTCCACGAAAGTTACGCTATTTAGTAAGTCTCGCTTGATATCATTAGATAGCCGTTAAGTCACGTCAGAGCCCTTCACGTAACGTAAGAACTACCGACAGTCAATCGAATCCGCACGTAACCGTAATGGAGTACTTACATCCTACGGCTCCTCAAGTATTCGTAAAACCCCGGGTCTGCATTGACCCGCTAATACAATTGTAGAGCCATATATGAAGATATTATATTATATCGAATAAATGTAAACGCGTATATATATATTCTTCATTTGGTGTACATGAATTATTAACTAATTAAAAACATGCATTGATTATACGAAAATATGTTCGTTATATAATACAAATATTGTATATTGTAGTCGAATGTATAATTATTTTTCGCATCGCTGAAAACAATAAATAAATAAAATGTATGTAAATATTGTAAATAAATAACATCTGTGCCCACATTGATCGGTTAGGTACGTGTCGTTCATGTGGTTGTTGGTTGTGTACCTTCCATCTGGCGTTCACCGGAAATATCATGGCCGTGACGATGTTACTATTGTTTAATTTTTCTCAAATTTAAGAACTTCTCTAGGACATTATACACAATAACTACCTCAACATCCTTACTTAATTTATAAGCCAGAATTAAAATTGTATGCGAATTTCGTGTTAAATATAATCATACATACTAAAATAATGCCGCCATTAAAGCTACAATTAATTTACAACATATCATATGCATTTTTCAGCGGTTTTAATAATTTAGCTATCTTCTATTTCTGGAAAAATAGTAGGTAGAGACTGCAACATAACTGACACTATAATACTGTGAGTTTCTGACAGTTGCTAGGTAACTCACTTGTGGATTATCGAAAGATATAACATTGAGAACGGCGTTCAAACTAACTCCTACCAACCATTACGCCATTATGAAATACAAGAATATGAATTTTATTGTCAGTTTACAATTTTGCAATCGCAGTTACATTTTACATAGAAATAAAATTGCTGTTGAAGAAAAATCTTTGCTATAGAAGTAAAAATGCAGTGCTGGTTACAAATAGGCTGTATTGTTTATTTATTTTAGTTGGTAGACGACTGAAAAAGCCTTAGAGAATAAAGCTAGGGCGAGGCTGGTCCGAGTCGCTGACCTTGCGGCCGTCCACGGCCCTCCGCCTCCGCTAGACATCGACTTTGTTTTGTTAGGATGCAGAAATGAGATTACAATCAGAATTAAACAGCAAATAACTGCCTACTTCAGCCTAGAGTGAAGTTGATGCTTTATAATAAATTAACGGTGTGCCCAGAATTTGCACTATGTACTAGTATAAAAAATATTACATATATCACTCATTAATAATGTAATGATCTACATACAAACTCGCTAACATTACTCCTTTATTATGGAGAGATTCAAATACGCAACATAATTAATCTTACGATATAAATTGGACGTTTTCCGTGGCTAAGAGTATGCTATGTTTCTCTCTACTCTCTACACACAAAATCATACCATAACGATGCTTCGATGCGCTGTGAAAGAAGTACAAACAAACAAATACATTTTTCCATTTATGATATTAGTATGAATATGTATCCGTAGCATCCATGCTATGTAGTAGAATAGGTATATAAATGTACGTCATTTCTTTTAATTTCAACTTGAATATACATATTTCAATCTGCGATTTATTAATCTCTATTGTCATTTGTTTCATCTTTCAGGTCTTTTAAATATTATTTGGTTTAAGGTTAGTTAGTCGTAATAATTTTAGAAATAAATAAATAAAATATTAAGTACATATTCTACCTGTATAATGACGCACAAACATAACACCAAAAGAAAATATTTGTTTTTAATTGAAGCCTATTTACAGTACGGTTCACAAGGGATGAATGACCGTTAAGGTCGGAGGTTTACTTACGAGGAATGCGCGTGGATTGTGCGAAGACATGATTCACGCATTCGATATGTCATGTAATTATTCATAGAAAACCGAGACACAAAGAAAAGTTATCTACAGCAAGTTCCAATGTTGTTGTAGAGAATATTTTTTACTTCATTACTATTTTCAATGACACTACCTGTTCACTAATGATAAATACTTGTGTTGTAAGATCTATATTTAGTTAATTCTTTTCTTTGTGAATTTCGCTAAGAAGTACTGGTTATTGTTTAAACAAATAATAGAAACTATATGATCATGATGCTAAATATAATCTTGTAGTTCAATATCGATACCTTTTCGGTAAATTAATATTTTACTGAGAAAGTACAGTGACAAATTGAAGAAAATTGCCCTACTTTCTCAACAAGACAAGAAAGTGTTAAAACAATGACACCATTTCCACAGAAGTAAAAATTATAGTGATCATCATTTTCACATTTAAGAAACTTATTATAATGTTTAATATTTGTCAACGTTCAATTCAATGTAACCAATTTTAGTGTATGGACTTGGAATTAGTGAATAGTGTGATCAAAAACAAGTTTTACATCAAAACATAAATCTGTGTCGTGATAGAATTATCTCATGGAATCTTTTTTTTAATGAATACCTACTACCAGAACTCAGTAACACGGTCGTGTTAACTGTTAAATGTTAAGGAGTTAAGAATAATATTTAATATGAACATATAGTATAGTATATGTCATACTTTTCTAAACTACTATATTTATACTCTAGCTATTTGGTCTCAAATACGAAGCGTAAAGAGGAATATAATCGTTAAAGGTCATATAAAAACCCTACTATAGGAACTTTTCGTACTGTGCGTGAGAAGCCTTAAGTTTACCTCAGAAATTTAAAGCCTCATAGCATTATTATGTAGCGACATTATAGTTTCCACAAGTAAAATTTAATCAATGATATTTTTTTGGATAAATAAACAAACGTTCATATAGGTACTTAACCCTTGTTATTAAAGTTATTGCGGGATCAAATTAATATAACTGATTGATATGATTCTCAATTTTACCTATTACCTTAACTTAGGCTAGACCGGGTAGGAGTCAAAATCATAATCTTTCGAATAATGTCGATTATTTTTTCTATTTGAAACTAAGATAAATTCGGATCCCTCGCTTTCTTTTTAAACTTCTTTCCACTTTCTTTCTTTTCGACAACGCGTTCGTGATACTTTTGGCATTAGGAACAAAAATACATAAGCAACGACAACTAACAGGGGTAATATCATCAGGGGCTGCTCTGCTCCTTTGTCGACAACCAGTAGAGTCTCTACGAGCATAATAAGACCATCAATTACTAAATACTTATACAATGTTAGGTCACAGTTATGACGTCAAAAATACACTAATAGACGTTACAGTGGAACTGACATGACACATCATTTAAGCTTCGTATTTCCTATGGTTTTTTGCACATGGATTCATCATAGGCAAAATTTGCATTTCGGAGGTGAGAAACGAAATACTGCCGTTTATTGATACTTTCCCAGTTCAAGGTCTTAAAAAATCCTCCAAGGCGGTCGTAGTTTCGGTAATATAACGTCATCTTGTCTTACGTGTCCAGAAACCGGATGATGGCCGTAACAACTTTATATAGGTATTTTTATATAAAAATACTTTAAAGTTTTACAACAATCCCACTAGTGGCGATGATGTCTAGGGTAAAACGTATTATTTTTGTAAATGCCTATTCATATGGTTGCCGAACATTCCTGGTATCTCTAAAAATTCTCTTAAGGAGTCCACAGAAGACACTTATTAACTATTAAGTACTTTTATTAGACGGGTCGAACACGTATATAGTTGTTACAATTATTTGGTTAGTAGTTTCGTTAAGGGAGGTTAAGTTTTGACAAGATAGAATATAAGATGTTCACATTTTATATAATTTTGTTTAAAAAAAATGTACGACTGGGGTCATCTATCTTTGATAGTTACTTCCTAGTACTTTAATAATATTATGAAGATATATTAATATAATATATTATTTATGTTCAAAGTTTTATGTTTAAATTACAGGTGGCTAATCAAAAATGGCCGCGTCTGGGGGAAAGTCGCGCCGGGAGGAGGCGAGCGACAACTCCGACGACGAGCTCCTACCACTAAACAACGACATTTATGGAGGCAGGTTGGTATTCGCCACAAATGTATCCAACATTTTATTTCAGCCATTTTGATTAACGAAGAAAGATAAGGAGATAATAACATATTTTATGCAATCAAAAGTATCTTTAATTACTTATAAACAACATTAAAATTGCAAATTTAAATTTTGTAGCTTTGAAAATTGGCGTCCGACATGGCTTAATTCTTACAGTAGGTATGAATTTTAACTCATATTTTGCGCCGATTTTTCATCTTAATAATTTCGTTCATTTTTCAATCACGTGAAATCGATTTAAGTACTCGTATGACATTAAGTGCGTACATGACTAAGCTACAATAAATCTCTATAAAGCCACAATAATGCGGTCGGGGCGCACGATTGCAACCTGTTCGAAGCATTAGATTCTCATAACCATTGAGGCATTGAGCAATATCATAAGCTGCATCAAAAGCTTGTTATGTACCTACATATATATCAGTAGTATTCATGCAGTACATTACGTACGAGTGTTATGAAATTTTCTGAGGATTATTGATGATAAGATGTTTTTTAATGAGGACTATACTTTTGAGCGAGTTAGAAATTATCATTGATGCTTATTTAATGTTGTACTTTAATAGACTTGTAAAATAAATTCTACCTGTTGAATTATGAATACGGATGTCGTACCACGGCTGCGAAATATTTATTTTGTTCTTGGTTGCCAGTAACTTTTTTTTATAAGTTACAAGTTTGTACATAACTAGAATGTCATAAGATGTGTGGTAATAATTATATTCTCCATGTACCGCTAAATGCAATGCAAGTCTTGTTGTTGCTTTAAGACTTTATTTTGATTAAAACGGTCAAATTAGAAGCCACCGTAAAACCACTTATATTTTAACAGTATAAAGGAATACATCATTTAACTGTTATGACATAACTATTAGTTTGTGTTTGATTGATTCTTCAAAATGGATGAAGTATTAATTGTGTATTGATATTACTTCTTTGTCTTTGAAACGGCTCCATATAAAATATTATTTGACATAGGTAAAGGTCATTTAGGAACAAAAGAAATAAGACAAAATTGATTCTGTGGACTGAGAGGTCGGCAGCTCGGTCAGTGCGGCAGGCGGCTGGAGCCCGGAACCCGCTCAAATGCCAAGGTTGTCAACTCTGACGACACAACTTTCGATCGAGCTATGGCTGCGCCACATTTTTGCGCCCCACTTGTTAGTAGTGTTCTGAGGCAGAAATAGCTCAGCTATAACTTGTCGCGCTAACGAGTTTAAGCTCAAGTTATTTGCACCTTCGTGCGCCTTATGCATGAACGTAAATAGGAAGAAACATAAAGAAATTGCGTGTGAATCTTATGAAGGTTTTATAAACGTAGTAAGAAGTAACGTTGCGAATAGACATTTATCTCATTTATTTTATAAGATCTTTATAGATAGAAGTCAAACCCAAGACGGTTTGTTTGATAGGAAAGGTCAATTAGTATTGGTTATATATAGGTATGTTATAATATATTTGATGTATATGTGTACACCATGGGCGCATAAGCGCCTTAAGTTCTATTTTAATGTTATTACTTAATTTATTTGATCAATTTTTATATTCAAAGATCCACAGACAGACTTTAAGTAGATTATTTTGTTAATTTAATGAATGTACTGATGAAGTCAATTCACATCAAAACCTGATTAGGTAATTAGATTTTTTTTTCTTAGGTACCTTAGTTATTGCATATTAATATATCTTGAGCGCTACATCATTTCTTTGATTTTTTTGTGGTGTGTGATTATGTTTGTGGGAAATTTAATAACTGTCAATGTTTGAACCTCTTTCTATGAAGACATTAATGCTTATATATATATATATATATATATATATATATAATAAAACTGCTGCAATAAAAAGGATTGAGTTAAGCTAAATCACGCATGCATCTATTTTTACTTTTTAAAATGCATAAGACTCTAAAGTACAAAACACGTTTTGATTCAACAATAAATATGAAGGTCGAAACAACAAAGCGATTTGTTAACATTTTGTCGTGATTGACTCAGCAATCGCTAGGTACGTAATATCTATAGGAACGCAGTTGAGAGCTTATAAAGTTGTTCTACAGAATCGTACCTCGTACTATGAATAAGTAATTTCAGTATGTATTTGAAATAAATATTACTTAATTGTAAACTTTAGCTTTCATGAATTTAAGAATATACCTACCTATCTACCTTGTTATAAAACAGGGCGCTTTACATAATAATATTACTGCGAAGATAAAAGATATTTTTTGTTCTATAAACAAATATAGATTCACCTTTCATGGATATAGAAAATGTATCATTAGCAGAGTAGCCAGAACGAATACTAAGACCGTACGTAGTTAAATTACTTGACCGTACGTAGTTTAAGTTATTTTGAAGTAGATACTGGTCGTAACATAGATACAGTTGGTACTCAACTACCGGCCACGGGGTCGAGCGTGAGACGAATATTAGATTACAACGGGTCCGGTCCGCCTGGCAGTTTCGTATTTTTACCTACTCTATGCAGGAACAAAAATTCGCTTAAATCGTATCGGGTGTGTATGCAAACAGAAATAAAACATGTACAAAATATAAATATGTAAAAGTAAAGAGTGCATAAGCGAGTTCCTACAGTCCGTTTTGTCATGGTCAATGACCGCTGGACTTCGGGCATGAATCTGGAGATGGTGGTCCGCATACTAACAAATAACGCTCTCTAGTCTATACCGGGAGGTACATTGGATGTATGCATCGACAGAACTTGTACACTTATCTTTATATATCGATAAAACCTTCTTGCTAAATGTGAGAAAAATGTGTTTAACATTTCTTTTGCATAAAAAAGATTTGCGTTTAAAAATTAAGTTACCACGTAATAACATTAATTAATACGTAAAAAAAAGCCTTAGTCAAATTTAATAGAAAGAGTAACATTATGGGCAAAATACTAGGATAAGGAATCGCTTACATTATGTGGCTCTGTGAAAATGACTCGCTCAATCACACACAAATGCAAAGATGCGACAACGATCATAAAAACAAACATTTACTTCTTACTCGAATTACTGCAAAAAAAACATATGACATAAGTACAAATTTACGTACACTTTTCTTCTAGAAATAAATAGATATTTTTACATTTTATTTATTCAACAGCGAAACGAACAAACTATTTACTAGTTGGATTCTTCAAGGTTTATAAATGCCCAATGTTCCCAAGCACGTTATGTATGTCCATGAGCGTACTTTCGTAATTATTCGTGATTGGAGAAGACATTGAGTGTGCTATTGTTCTTTATTGTTGCATTTCACGATGACGCGTTATCAATCGATTTTCAACCGTATGTACATGAACATTAAAGCGATAAAGCGAGTCATTTAGTCTAACGAATCTCGTGGTAACTGGTTGTATTAGAGTTTGAGTCCTACAACATAAATCTGGATCGTGATTGCCTGAAGGCCATATGCAGTTTTTATAGGCTGTTTTTAATCCACCAAATTGGTAATATCCATCTATTTTTGTTGATCGAAACTGCAGTAAATTTTTTTGTCGTTTCGCCTCAGTCTATAATTTGGTAAACTTGTCCAATAAATAACTTTATTATAGACAGATACTGACAAATCAATGGTAAGTATTCGTTATAACATTTTGTAAAGTACTATATTTATAAATACTAGTCTTTATGTTTTTTTGAACTTTAAGCACACCTTTAATACTTGTAGCTACTTGTACTAGTTTATAATAATTCATAGTAGTTTATAATTGGACGTAGTTATGCAAACTGGATCCAACCTACAAAAACCGTTTTTTTAGTTATACCACAAATGGCCACATCAACTTTGGTATATGCAAACAAAATATTCAAGCATGGAACCTTTTTTTTAATTAAATATTTAAATGAAATTTAAAAACAAGCCACAGTCTCGTTAT